>UELW01000589.1:352326-366498 GCA_900490495.1 Danionella dracula | reverse complement strand
TTTTTTTAATCCTTCAATAAGTTTTTTTCCTTATTTTTTTCTCTAAATAATGTTTCACCGCACAAATACCTTAAACTTTTTTCCAATGCCACATTTTTTAATGTTTAAAAAACATTTTTCTTTAAGATTTTGGGCAATACCAAAAAGTTTTTTTTCTATGGCAATTTTCCCCTTCATTGTTTTTTTTTATTAATGTTCACTCAATATTTTTTATTAAGAATATTATAATCAATAATTTAATAATATTTGATTACTTTGTTCATGTCAAAAAGTATTTTCCCTTCAATTGGTTTTTACTGCCAACACATTTTTTCTTTTTTTTCAATGCAGAATATTTCACTTGTCAAAACTTCTCAATTATTATTTCCTTAATTCCAAATTCTTCCCTAAAAATGTTTTTTTTTTCTATGGCAAAAACTGTGTTGCCTTCAAATTATTTTTTTCAATGCCAATTTTTTTTTGTTTAGCGTTTTCCAATACATTTTCAAATTTTGTCTTCTTTCAATACATTTTCTGTTTCAATGCCAAACGACAGGACTAAAAAGAGCATGTTTAAGCAATTTCAATCTTCATAAGATGACAAATGGAAAAGTGAAGCCACAACTGCAAGCGACATCGTCACAGAAAAAAAGAATTTAAAATGCTGTTTATATATATTTTTTCTGGTTATTTTGGCTAAATCTACTGTAACTGTCTGAGATTGGTGTGTGTTTTGGTTTTTCTGTGATTGTGGTTTTCTGTGCGTTCTGCAGAGTAAACAAGGCTCAGGCTCAGCGCGTAGAAGCGCATGCCGGCGTCCAGACCCAGCTTGGATTACTCTGATCCGGAGGACTCTAACGGAGGCTGGAACCCTCGGCAGCGCCAGCATCTTCAGGTCAGAGCTCGCAGAGAAACCAGTAAACAAAACCCGATGCATCAACATGAACGCGTCAAAAATGCATCTGATTCTATCAGAAAACGATAGGGTCAAGTAAACTTTTTTTTGTTGTTAAAAAAAAAAAAAAAAAAAAAGATTATACTGACCGCCTTTTCCTACCAAACCGACTGTTCTTTTCGACACTTGATGGGGATTGAAGCCTGTTTTTAAAACCCATCAAAAACGACAAAAAACAACAACACAGCAGTATCATAATGGATCCGGAGTCTTTTCAATTCACTGCCGATGAGATAACTTCATCAAACTGTGTAAATCTAAAGGAAGAACAAACTGTGTTTGTTTTGCTTAAGTTATGTTTCTGTTTGTGAAACAGAATTATTTTTGGTGAGTAATATTCTATTTTGGTGAGAATTTTTAGTGAGCTTTTCAGATCTAAATTAAGTACTTTTTTTTTTTCAAAGTAAGCAAATGCTTAGGGCCCGTAGCATAAGGGTAAGATTAGAGCCGCATAAAATCCTCAACAGTCTCTGGATTCAGTTTTCAGAAGAAAAAACAAATACAAAAAACATTTGCTACGTTTGCATATATTTATATATATATATATATATATATATTTATTTACAAAGCGAACCTCTGCACTCTTAAGTTTCCAAAAAGTTATGTCTCATGGTTTTATTTCTTTTGATTTTACGGCTCTCTGCTTTGTTTGTTTCATTTTATCTATCATTTCCTTTAATATACAATGCAATTAATAAAATAACAACATGTTGTCACTCATATAAACCCAGATAGAACTAAAAAAAGCATTTAATCCATAAATGTTTAGATTAAATATTTTAATTCATTGTTATCAAATAGATCAATGTTAGTTTGTAGCTTAAAAAATATCAATAAATTCATACAAAACGTGTAATGCAAAGACATTTTTTCTGAAAAATGCACACAAAAAAAGCTTTTTTTATATCACTCGCATTAAATATTCAGATTTTATGAAGTGCTGAATTTGCCTTGTTTTATCGTTAATGCTTATTCAGTAGAAGAAATAAAACCTTTACATTTTTTCTTTGTCTGCAGTGAATTAATAGAACACAAGTTTTTATTCTAATAATTGAATGGAGGTAGCAGAGCTTAAGATGTTGAGCTTCTCTGCGAGAGAGACGAGAACAGATGGGAGCAGGAAGGAGGTCATCAGAGGGACGCCTCGTGTTAGATGTTTGGAGATATGGTCAGAGAGGTCAGACTGAGGTGGTTCAGAGAAGTGATGCTGAATAGTTCTATAGAAGGATGCTGAGGCTGTATGGGGTTATATTAGTGTCATAATTCTGAGTGCAAGAAATCAATTTTTAGAGCTCAAGAAGACAATTTGCACACGCGTGAGTTGCGTTTTGTGAATGAAATGTCGTGCAGAAAAGTGTGATTTGAGCATGCAAAAATCCAATTTTTATTATAAACTCAGTTTGTAGGATCCTTGAATCCGATCCTTCCGGCAGGTGTTGAAATAATTATAAAAACAAATAACTTGCTGAGGACTGAATATAACAGCGTTCTGCTGGATTCACGTCACGTGGGAATAACGGGAAACGAGAGAGCGGACGACGTGGCGAAACGAACAAACCCAGAGTCCACATCTTCTACCACCAACAGAACTAAAACCAGAAAATAAACCATCAAGCAGTGAAACGTTGGCAGCAAGAATGGAACCAACAAACCAAAAACAAACTGCATGAAATCTCTCCAGAGATCAGCATGAATCAAACTATTCCAGGAACCAGAAGAGATCAAATATTATTAACCAGATGTCGAATCGGAGATTCACTCATGGTTTTCTTCTTAAAAGTGAGGCGATGCCTTTTATAGATAAACACATCTTGATGGAACGTCCAATTTATAATTCCACGAGGAGAAGAACCTGACTGGAGAAGATCTGAAAGAAGTCCACGCGAACCCAAAAGAGCTAAAAAAGTTTTTACTAAGGACAGACTCGTGCTGGAAATTGTAAGTTAGTTTTAAAACAACTTTTTAATGATCCTCTGAGCTTTTGAATTGAAATATTAACAACTTTTTAAAACTGCCATCAGGGCTTTAAAAAGAAAAGAAAGAAAGAAGAAGCTCAGTTTGTGCGCGAGCGCGGACGGTCTTGCGCTCTCTCGCAGCAATACCCTCAAACCCGCACGCGCTCGAAAACAAACCGCTGTTACGAACTTACGAGGAGTCTTTGGTTTACAGTGGTTTACAGGCCAGCCAATCAGAATATAGAAGCTCTGTGATTGGCTGGAATTGTGGATTTTACTTTTTTGCTCACACTAAATATATTTTTCTATGCGAGAAAAATTGTTATTCACAAAACGCAGCTCACGCGGGTCTTTTCGCTCTCTCGAAATAGGAATTGTGAGTCAGAAATAACCCCATAAAGCTGGAGCTGCCAGGTAGGAAGACCTCAGAGGAGATTTAAGGAAGTCGTGAGAGAGAACGTGAAGTTTCTTGGTGTGAGGGAGGAAGATGCTGAGAATATATCGTCACATAGCGGTCAATGTAAGTGTAATTTAAAGATGTGGAGTGTGCAGAATAAAACCTCGTTAACAGAAAAACATCCACCGATTCTAGACTCCTCTAGAGATTTTATTTTGTAGTAAAATAAAGAGGAAATGCGTTTGTTCCTTCAGCGCGTTAATGAGAACGTTCAGAAGGTTAATGGGCTTCCTGTGAAGGTCTTCCTGATGCATGCTCTGAAGCAGACGTTACAGCGTTCTCCTCTTAAAATCCCATCACTGCGAGAGCAAGGTTAATGGAAAGCTGTCTGTGAGCCGTTAATAAACGATTGGTGCGAATTAAAGCTCAGCAGACCTCTGCGTGATGCTGGAGAGGTTATGGTTTCCACAGAGACCTTAATGGAGTTTCCATTATTTCAACACGTTCGGAATGAAGATGAGCGAAAAACATCTCTGACTTAATTTTGACGGTTAAACGTTTAACGTGCCTTTTGATTTTACTTCTTGGAAAAAACGCATACTGGCTGATTCCATTTTTATGTTTTGTTTTGGGCTTTTTTAATAGCTTTATAGCAACAATAATCCTTGTTTTGAGTACTATATCTTGATTTAGGTGTTTTTTTATGTCTAAATATCCAATCGCACAAAGCCATGCACAACAATGGAAATAATTTTAGATTAATTGCAATTAGTTTCTTATTTAATCGATTGATGTCACCACTCGAGGGTCTGACATTTAATTGTGAAGGTAACCAGAGCTGGTAAGTAGCCCAAAAAATAACATATTATTTAGGAAGTTATCACGTAAACTATTTAAACCCTGTCCACACGTACACGGTTGTAACCGCGCTTTCTTTAACGCAGTTGCAGGTTGCGTCCACACGTTAAGTAGAAAAAGGGATTTTTTTGGAAACGCTACTAAATCCTTTCCGTGTGGCCAGAAAAACCATGCAAATTCCGGTTTGGAAGTATGTGAGTATGGTTATGTGTATACACATGTTGTGCTGTTAATAAACAGACAGGTCCTGTTGCATATTTTTGTGTGTGCGTGTGTGTTTGCAGCATTTTTTTCTCAGTGAATGACTGACTGTTGTTCTTTTCACATCAGCAGCTCCCTCGTTCACCAGAGTGCCTTCGCGACAGAAGCGGAACTGTGAGTCACACACTAACACACATTTGGCAAAGTGAAGTTTTACTCCATGCCAGGTTTGTTTCTGCATCTGTGCTGTGCTGTCCCGTCCCGTGCTGTGCTGTCCCGTGCTGTGCTGTCCCGTGCTGTGCTGTCCCGTGCTGTGCTGTGCTGTGCTGTCCCGTCCCGTGCTGTGCTGTGCTGTCCCGTGCCGTGCTGTGCTGTGCTGTCCCGTGCCGTGCTGTGCTATGCTGTCCCGTCCCGTGCTGTGCTGTCCCGTCCCGTGCTGTGCTGTCCCGTCCCGTGCTGTGCTGTCCCGTGCTGTGCTGTGCTGTCCCTTGCTGTCCCGTGCTGTGCTGTGCTGTCGTGTGCCGTCCCGTGCTGTGCCGTGCCGTCCCGTGCTGTCCCGTGCCGTCCCGTGCTGTGCTATGCTGTCCTGTGCTGTCCCGTGCTGTGCTGTCCTGTGCCGTGCTGTGCCGTGCTGTGCCGTGCTGTCCCGTGCTGTGCTGTCCCGTGCTGTCCCATGCTGTGCTGTCCCGTGCCGTGCCGTGCTGTGCCGTCCTGTGCTGTGCTGTGCTGTCCCGTGCTGTCCCGTGCTGTCCCATGCTGTGCCGTCCCGTGCTGTGCCGTGCTGTCCCGCGCTGTGCTGTCCCGTGCTGTCCCATGCTGTGCTGTGCCGTGCCGTGCTGTGCCGTCCCGTGCTGTGCTGTGCTGTCCCGTGCTGTGCCGTGCTGTCCCATGCTGTGCTGTCCCGTGCCGTGCCGTGCTGTCCCATGCTGTGCTGTCCCGTGCCGTGCCGTGCTGTCCCGTGCTGTGCTGTGCTGTCCCATGCTGTGCTGTCCCGTGCTGTGCCGTGCTGTCCCATGCTGTGCTGTCCCGTGCCGTGCCGTGCTGTCCCGTGCTGTGCTGTGCTGTCCCGTGCTGTGCTGTGCCGTGCTGTCCCATGCTGTGCTGTCCCGTGCCGTGCCGTGCCGTGCTGTGCTGTGCCGTCCCGTGCTGTCCCATGCTGTGCCGTGCTGTCCCATGCTGTGCTGTCCCGTGCCGTGCCGTGCTGTGCTGTGCCGTCCCGTGCTGTCCCATGCTGTGCTGTGCCGTCCCGTGCTGTCCCATGCTGTGCTGTCCCGTGCCGTGCTGTGCTGTGCCGTCCCGTGCTGTGCCGTGCTGTGCCGTGCTGTCCCGTGCTGTGCTGTCCCGTGCTGTCCCATGCTGTGCTGTCCCGTGCCGTGCCGTGCTGTGCCGTCCTGTGCTGTGCTGTGCTGTCCCGTGCTGTCCCGTGCTGTCCCATGCTGTGCCGTCCCGTGCTGTGCCGTGCTGTCCCGTGCTGTGCTGTCCCGTGCTGTCCCATGCTGTGCTGTGCCGTGCCGTGCTGTGCCGTGCCGTGCTGTGCTGTGCTGTCCCGTGCTGTGCCGTGCTGTCCCATGCTGTGCTGTCCCGTGCCGTGCCGTGCTGTCCCATGCTGTGCTGTCCCGTGCCGTGCCGTGCTGTCCCGTGCTGTGCTGTGCTGTCCCATGCTGTGCTGTCCCGTGCTGTGCCGTGCTGTCCCATGCTGTGCTGTCCCGTGCCGTGCCGTGCTGTCCCGTGCTGTGCTGTGCTGTCCCGTGCTGTGCTGTGCCGTGCTGTCCCATGCTGTGCTGTCCCGTGCCGTGCCGTGCCGTGCTGTGCTGTGCCGTCCCGTGCTGTCCCATGCTGTGCCGTGCTGTCCCATGCTGTGCTGTCCCGTGCCGTGCCGTGCTGTGCTGTGCCGTCCCGTGCTGTCCCATGCTGTGCTGTGCCGTCCCGTGCTGTCCCATGCTGTGCCGTGCTGTCCCATGCTGTGCTGTCCCGTGCCGTGCTGTGCTGTGCCGTCCCGTGCTGTCCCATGCTGTGCTGTGCTGTCCCGTGCTGTGCCGTGCTGTGCCGTCCCGTGCTGTCCCATGCTGTGCTGTGCTGTCCCGTGCTGTGCCGTGCTGTCCCATGCTGTGCTGTCCCGTGCCGTGCCGTGCTGTCCCGTGCTGTGCCGTGCTGTCCCATGCTGTGCTGTCCCGTGCCGTGCCGTGCTGTCCCGTGCCGTGCCGTGCTGTCCCGTGCTGTGCTGTGCTGTCCCGTGCTGTGCTGTGCCGTGCTGTCCCGTGCTGTGCCGTGCTGTCCCATGCTGTGCTGTCCCGTGCCGTGCCGTGCCGTGCTGTGCTGTGCCGTCCCGTGCTGTCCCATGCTGTGCCGTGCTGTCCCATGCTGTGCTGTCCCGTGCCGTGCCGTGCTGTGCTGTGCCGTCCCGTGCTGTCCCATGCTGTGCTGTGCTGTCCCGTGCTGTGCCGTGCTGTGCCGTCCCGTGCTGTCCCATGCTGTGCTGTGCTGTCCCGTGCTGTCCCGTGCCGTGCTGTGCTGTGCCGTCCCGTGCTGTCCCATGCTGTGCCGTGCTGTCCCATGCTGTGCTGTCCCGTGCCGTGCCGTGCTGTGCTGTGCCGTCCCGTGCTGTCCCATGCTGTGCTGTGCCGTCCCGTGCTGTCCCATGCTGTGCTGTCCCGTGCCGTGCCGTCCCGTGCTGTCCCATGCTGTGCTGTGCTGTCCCGTGCTGTGCCGTGCTGTGCCGTCCCGTGCTGTCCCATGCTGTGCTGTGCTGTCCCGTGCTGTCCCATGCTGTGCTGTGCTGTCCCGTGCCGTGCCGTGCTGTGCTGTGCCGTCCCGTGCTGTCCCATGCTGTGCCGTGCTGTCCCATGCTGTGCTGTCCCGTGCCGTGCCGTGCTGTGCTGTGCTGTCCCGTGCCGTGCCGTGCTGTGCTGTGCCGTCCCGTGCTGTCCCATGCTGTGCCGTGCTGTCCCATGCTGTGCTGTCCCGTGCCGTGCCGTGCTGTGCTGTGCCGTCCCGTGCTGTCCCATGCTGTGCTGTGCTGTCCCGTGCCGTGCCGTGCTGTGCCGTCCCGTGCTGTCCCATGCTGTGCTGTGCTGTCCCGTGCCGTGCCGTGCTGTGCCGTCCCGTGCTGTCCCGTGCTGTGCCATGCATCTAGCTCAATTCTTCCCTCTCACAAACGAACTCCCTGTGCTCTCTCTCCACTGCCATAAATCTCGTCTTTGGATATATATATATATATATATATATATATATATATATATATATATATATATCAGAATAGTGATGCTACATAACCGTTATGTAGCATCAGTATTTTGAGCGCAAAAAGTCCAATTTTGAGAGCGCACGCTCTCTATGTTGCACGCACGTGAGCTGCGTTTTGAGAATTAAATGTTCTTCTCACGTAAAAAAACTAATCCATTCTAATCCATTCAGCATCGCTGGTCTCACCACCATCGTGAACACCTTTCATTCAATCCATACTATATATATATATATATATATATATATAATATACTATATTCACTCCATACCTGTGTGAAGTTATCGTGTCAGACGTGACATGCCAATTCAGCTATGAAGCCGCCAAGTTTGCTTCAGAGAAACTATTTTTAGTAAAAAGCTTCCGAATGCAAACCTCTAATAAAAACTAAGGATGTTTGCACCTTGTGCAATGTGGAATTAGTTTACTGTAGTCTCAAGTACGTGATGTAGTGCAGTGGAAGAGTCATCGTTATCGTTAAATGCAACTAAGGTAAGACGTCAGCGCGGCTCTTATCAGCCAGAGTTAGGTCCGTGATGTGCCTCCGTGTCCGGGAGATCTGCGTCGTGTTTTATCTGTGTATCTGCATCAAAGCCGATCTTAGCTCTTAGCTTTCACACTGAACACGTTCTCAGTCTGTGCGTCGACGGAGCAACCGATGCATTAAAGTGAAAATCATCACACATTTCTTGATTAAACACGTTTATGACTTTGTTTACAGCTTTAAAATACTTAATAGTTTTTAAGATTCATTTAAACTATTATTTTTCATTCATTCCTTTTGCAGTGTTGATGTAAAATCCTGATGCGACACATAAAATAAAATATTTTTGCCCATTAAAAAAGGTAAATATTATTACCAACGTTACATTGCTGTATAATTAGCATATAAAAATATAGATGATCTCTTCATCTTTTGGCTGCCTCCTATAGCAGGTAATGGGGAAGTCCGTGTACTAATATAACATACTAAAGTGGCCCAGGAGCTGAAATCAGAAGAAGTGGATGAGCTTTAATTCTCTCGCTTCAGACCTTGATTATTTCATTTATTACATTATTTTTATTGTCCCAAACCCAGGAAAAAAAATCATTCTTCCCCATCTGAAATCCTTTGTATCTGAAGGTGGATCAACAAGTGTGATGCTTTCAAAAAAACTGACAATAACATCATCTGAAATATCAGACACATTGCACATTGAAACGTTAGAGGCAGACATTTCTTTCGTTTTGGTGTGTTGCAAGACATTTTTTTTTCTTTTTGTAACTTTTTCTGAAATTTAGGTGCAAGAAATACTTTCAAACCCTGTTTCCAATTATCGTTAACTTCCCGTATCTCTCTCCCTCTAATCCGTCTCCATAGCGACGGACCAGCCGTGCTGCAAGGCTCTGTATGACTTCGAACCGGAGAACGAGGGCGAGCTGGGCTTCCTCGAGGGTGAGGTCCTCACGCTGACCAATCAGATCGATGAGAACTGGTTCGAGGGCAGCCTGCGCGGCCTCTCCGGACTCTTCCCCTGTAACTACGTCGAGGTGATGGTGCCCCTGCGCCACTGAGACAGGAAGAGGAAGTGTAGCATCAGGTACCAAGAGGGAAAGGGGAAGCATTCCTTCCAATTTAATTCACTGCGCGCACTTTGACCTCCTTAAAGAGATTATTCAGTATGCAAAACACTATCTTTCTGTAGAATACAATAAACGTGATTTAGAAGGGGGACTAGTTTGGGACTGTTTTTGCGGGTAAACCCGTGAATGGTGTTCGGGAGTGTGTTTCAAAAGAAAAAAGTCTCCTTGCCGCATATAAAAGATCATATAACAAATTTTTAATGAGTGAGATCGCCCCAAAAATTTTTTTTTTGCCGTGGAATAAACAAACATCTGTTGTTTTCACCATTTTTGTTTTTACTAAGTATCCTAAAACATCCCAGAAAGGATATTTACAAGTCTCCCGTATGCTGGCAGAGTATAAAAATGTTACTTGAAAGTTATATTTTTCAGTCACTTTCTTACTGGCTGGGATTTTTCTGGGGGTAATCGCTGCCCTCTGGTGGCCACTTTAGAGCTGTACAACAAAACTGGTTTAAAATCAGAATCCACAAAAAAGGATTTTTGATTATAAAGGGATATTTTATATACGACATTATGGGATGTTTTATATTATCTTATATATAAAGTGCATAAATACTTTACTTTATATAGTATATAACGGATATTTTTAGGTACATGGGAGCACTCCAGTGCAACACAGATATAACATTTACCATAAATGCTATAAAGTAAGAAAATAGTTTGCCATATAATATGAACAAAAATATAATCTAGAGTAAACTAAAATAGTGCCAAAAATGAGTTTGCTAAGTGCAATATAAGTGCTTTTATGGAGTGAGAATTGCGCATAATGTTTTATATTAAAATAAAATTAAAAAAAACAAATGGATAGAAAGTGAAATTCTATACTTTAAAAATAAATGTTTTATTTATTTACGTTTTTTTTATTTTTATGTTTTATTATAAGACTTTTGGCACAAATCTCTTTCCATAGTGCATCTAGCAGAGTGTGGTTCTGCCGTTACGCACGTACAAAATTACCCCAAAAGTCTTTTTTTGCTAAATATTTTAAGTTTATAAAAACACAACTTATCCTTACCAAACTTTTCAGTGTGCGCAAGCAAACTTCTGAGGGTATTCTGTGTGATCGGCGACACCTAGTGGAACTGTCGAGCATTCACGATTAATTTGAACTGCAGATTTGTTTAAAAACAAATATATAATATTATAACAAAAAAACTGCATAAGGCACAAAAGGCCTGTTGAATTCACAAATAACAAATAAACAAAAATCTGGGGAAAACACATCTCCGCAACACAATTCACAGCTTTCTTAACCCTTTTTCACTCACTTAAAAAAACTTTGAGGACCAAACAGACTTGTTTTTCGGTTATCCGCCTCCCATCAAGAATTTTGGTTTTTGATTCAGAGAAATTTCATTTTTGTTATTTTTTAAGCTGCACCGTAATCCAATGCTTCCATTGGTCATGAACGCTCATCTAAACAAAGATGAATCTTCATAAACTGTTTTTAACTTTGACTATATTTTGTGTGAAAGGGACAGAAACCCAGACACACGAGTGTGCACACATCTGATCTGTCAAAGATTGTGAGCAGGTGTGTAAAAGAACATTTTCGTATATATGATTTTGTCCAATTTTTTTCTTGCTCATACAATTTCACCTTTCTGATGTACACTAAGTTTTAGTCAGGTTTCTATGTGCATTTTTTTAAATGAGACACTGTAATCTCAGAATCCTTACTTTAATCTCAGAATTCTGATCTGACTTTAATCTCAGAATTCTGATCTGACTTTAATCTCAGAATTCTGATCTGACTTTAATCTCAGAATTCTGATCTGACTTTAATCTCAGAATTCTGATCTGACTTTAATCTCAGAATTCTGATCTGACTTTAATCTCAGAATTCTGATCTGACTTTAATCTCAGAATTCTGATCTGACTTTAATCTCAGAATCCTGACTTTAATCTCAGAATCCTGACTTTAATCTCAGAATCCTGACTTTAATCTCAGAATCCTGACTTTAATCTCAGAATTCTGATCTGACTTTAATCTCAGAATTCTAATCTGACTTTAATCTCAGAATTCTGATCTGACTTTAATCTCAGAATTCTAATCTGACTTTAATCTCAGAATTCTGATCTGACTTTAATCTCAGAATTCTGATCTGACTTTAATCTCAGAATCCTGACTTTAATCTCAGAATCCTGACTTTAATCTCAGAATCCTGACTTTAATCTCAGAATCCTGACTTTAATCTCAGAATTCTGATCTGACTTTAATCTCAGAATTCTAATCTGACTTTAATCTCAGAATTCTGATCTGACTTTAATCTCAGAATTCTAATCTGACTTTAATCTCAGAATTCTGATCTGACTTTAATCTCAGAATTCTAATCTGACTTTAATCTCAGAATTCTGACCCGACTTTAATCTCAGAATTCTGATCTGACTTTAATCTCAGAATTCTGATCTGACTTTAATCTCAGAATTCTGATCTGACTTTAATCTCAGAATTCTGATCTGACTTTAATCTCAGAATTCTGATCTGACTTTAATCTCAGAATTCTGATCTGACTTTAATCTCAGAATTCTGATCTGACTTTAATCTCAGAATTCTGATCTGACTTTAATCTCAGAATTCTGACCCGACTTTAATCTCAGAATCCTGACTTTAATCTCAGAATCCTGACTTTAATCTCAGAATTCTGATCTGACTTTAATCTCAGAATTCTGATCTGACTTTAATCTCAGAATTCTGATCTGACTTTAATCTCAGAATCCTGACTTTAATCTCAGAATCCTGACTTTAATCTCAGAATTCTAATCTGACTTTAATCTCAGAATTCTAATCTGACTTTAATCTCAGAATTCTAATCTGACTTTAATCTCAGAATTCTGACCCGACTTTAATCTCAGAATTCTGATCTGACTTTAATCTCAGAATCCTGACTTTAATCTCAGAATTCTGATCTGACTTTAATCTCAGAATTCTGACCCGACTTTAATCTCAGAATCCTGACTTTAATCTCAGAATTCTAATCTGACTTTAATCTCAGAATTCTAATCTGACTTTAATCTCAGAATTCTAATCTGACTTTAATCTCAGAATTCTAATCTGACTTTAATCTCAGAATTCTAATCTGACTTTAATCTCAGAATTCTAATCTGACTTTAATCTCAGAATTCTGACTTTAATCTCAGAATCCTGACTTTAATCTCAGAATCCTGACTTTAATCTCAGAATTCTAATCTGACTTTAATCTCAGAATTCTAATCTGACTTTAATCTCAGAATTCTAATCTGACTTTAATCTCAGAATTCTGACCCGACTTTAATCTCAGAATTCTGATCTGACTTTAATCTCAGAATTCTGATCTGACTTTAATCTCAGAATTCTGATCTGACTTTAATCTCAGAATTCTAATCTCACTTTAATCTCAGAATTCTGATCTGACTTTAATCTCAGAATCCTGACTTTAATCTCAGAATCCTGACTTTAATCTCAGAATCCTGACTTTAATCTCAGAATCCTGACTTTAATCTCAGAATCCTGACTTTAATCTCAGAATTCTAATCTGACTTTAATCTCAGAATTCTAATCTGACTTTAATCTCAGAATTCTAATCTGACTTTAATCTCAGAATTCTGACTTTAATCTCAGAATCCTGACTTTAATCTCAGAATCCTGACTTTAATCTCAGAATTCTAATCTGACTTTAATCTCAGAATTCTAATCTGACTTTAATCTCAGAATTCTAATCTGACTTTAATCTCATAATTCTAATCTGACTTTAATCTCAGAAATCTAATCTGACTTTAATCTCAGAATCCTGAAGTTAACCTCTGATTCTGATTTCATCTGCCAGCAGGTGGAGCCAGAATATTTCTCCTCATTTGAAAGGTTTGTTAATAACTGATCATCAAAATGAAAAATACCAAAACGGTAAAAGAACATCCCAAATGGATTTAATGAGTGAGTTTAGCCAAACTTTGTTAAATCGGTTGAAGTGTGAACACCCTAAAGAGATGCGTACCCAAGATTATTTCCAAGATTTTCCTTTTGTTTGTTTGGTTTTTTTGTTAGTTTTTTTTTTGAGAATGTGAGTTGATCTGAATCTACAAACATTGCTTGTTTAATCTCAAAAAAGTGTTTCAGCTGTTAGCTGTGCTGGTTCAGTGAGGGATGATGCTCTTCATATTCTGTCTCTGAAGTGTCTCAGTAGCTTTGGGCCTTTTCTGAAATCTCACACTCGTTCTCTTATAAAAGGTTCTATTTTTGTAGTTTTTTTTTTGTGTGCCTTCTACTGTAAACCATAGACCTCAAATCAATGTTATGATGGTGTTTTCTACATCAGTATTTCATGTATTAGAGATTTGTACAGAGAATGTTCCGGGTGATGAGCTTTTCTAAATAAAGGTGTTCCTGCACTCGTTGACATGTTTGTGATTTCTTCAGGTTTCTGGTTTAATGTTGGCCGGGTTTTGTTGGTTCTTAAAAAGAAAACCAAAAAGGCAACTTAATAGAATTTGAAGAGTTAAAAAGCCATTAAATTCATTGTGCCATGAGGGAGAAGTCAATTAAAAACTATAGAATCTATTCATGAGTAGTGTTTCATTTTGGAAGACAATATTCAAATGCTATTTTTACACATATTTTATATTATAAAATACACTCCGCTGGCTGCAGTCTACCATATTTGGCAGCGTAGGGCAAATAATTTGCTTTGTTTTTAAATCTAAAACTTGGCAGGAATGCAGGTATGGACTTACCGTCAGGCAAAGGTCCGTGACTCCCATGGGCCCTCAACTTTTTTATGTTCGGGGCCCTCACCTCAGGCTGCCGCACATCTCTTAAAATATAGAATTGATATAAAATTATGTGAAGAACGTGCTCCAGAATACACCATTTTTACTCTTAAAATTGAGCAATTGTAAGCTTTTATGTAATTTCAACTATTTAAAAAGATCACACTACCGATATAATTTTTACTCTTAATTTAGCTAATTTAAGCTTTTA
>UELW01000589.1:194729-347301 GCA_900490495.1 Danionella dracula | reverse complement strand
ACACGTGAGAGTGGGAGTACTATGCAAAGTTTCTACTTCGGCGGAACATAATATTTGTATACAGACCTTTATTGTTTATCCTGCTGTGCTGTTTTGGCTTCTTGCTTATTTCACCGAAACTTCTAATTCACATTAAGAATTATGTAGAGACACTCAGTGATAGTTAGTAATTGATACTCCTACCTAGCAACCACATTATTTTTTACCCTAGTAACCATATAAATGGACCCAAATCCTAGTTGTAGAAAATAATAGACATGAGGGTTGAACCATAACAATCATAGTGATGTGGATAAATGAGTATGACATAATTGACCCCTTCCTAGCAACTAAATCATTTACCCTAGCAACCACATCACTGGACCTATAACTCAGCTTGGAGAAAAGAATGCGAAATTGGGGTTTGTTTATATTAGTTATGTTGTAGTTAAGGGAACTGAAAGTGGCATCCCTCATTTTCCCTAGCAACCAGATTGTTTAACCTAGCAACCTGAATTTTACATTTTTTTTACATCTGATAATTACAGACATGGGTATTAGTTCAGAAAACTCTCAATGAAAAGGAAAAATTAATATGGCATCATAGGCCTCTCCCTAGCAACCATAGTATTTACCATAGCAACCACATCACTGGATCTATAACTCAGCTTAGAGAAAAGAAAGAGAAATTGGGGTTTGTTTATAGTCGTTATGTTGTAGAAAAGTCTTCTGAAAGTTGCATCACTCATTTTTAGAGACATGGGTATTAGTTCATAAAACTCTGTTATGAGGAAAAAATAATATGGCATTATTAGCCTCTCCCTAGCTACCATAGCATTTACCTTAGCAACCACATCACTGGGTCTATATTTCAACTTCAAAAAATGGCACGGGGCAGTTTATAATACTTATGGTGATGAAGAAAACTGAAACTGGCATCACTGCTTTCACCCTAGCAACCATAATCGTGGGACTTTATATCTGATAATCGTAGACACATGCCGTTTGGTTGATAAATGCTTTTTAAATTAAGTTCATATGGCATTGTTTACCCCTCTCTAAAAATAATATTATTTACCTTAACAATCAAATCACTACATATATATTTCATCTTCATAAAGTAATATTGGGGTTTGTTTGTGTTATTTGTGGCGTTGAAGGGGACCCTTCATTCTACCTAGCAATAAGATTGTTTACCCTAACAGCCAGAATTGAGGATCTTTTATACATCTTATTTTCATAGAGAAAGAGGTTTGGTTCCTAAAACCTTCAGGGATAAGGAGAAATTCATATACCATAGTTGACCTTCCCTGGCAACCATATTATTTACCTCAGAAACCACATCACTTGTTCTATACATCTTCTTCAGAATATAATAGAGACATAGGGAGGGTTTTTATCACTCATAGTGATGAGGGACAGAAATTACATAATTGGAGTCTCCCTAGCAACCACATTATTTGCCTTAACAACCACATAGTTGTATCTACATCTTATCCTTAGAAAATCATTGGGGTTGACTCAAATCACTTATAGTTATCAAAAATTCGTATAACACCATTAAGCCCTTTCCTAGCAACCACATAATTTACCGTAGAAACCACATACCCACTATGACAGCATTAACCTCCCTAGCAACCACATTATTTACTGTAGCAACCGCATCATCAGGTCCACATCTAATCTTTAGAAAGTCATAGAGATTGAGGGTTGGTTTATATCATATATATACCATTGGACACTTCCCTAGCAACATCATTATCTACCTTAGCAACCAATCAGATCTATATCTCATCTTCTGAAAAATTTAGAGACATTGGGGTTGGTTCATATAAGCCATAGAGATGAAGAATTCAAATAACACCATTGGACCCTCCCTAGAAACCACACTTTTTACCTTAGCAACCATACGGGGGTTGGTTTATATGACTCACAGTGATGAGAAGAAATAAATATGACATCATTAACCTCTCCCTAGCAACCACATTACTTACCTTAGCAACCACATCAACAAATCTATATCTCAGCTTCAGAAAATCTTAGACGTGAGGGTTGGTTTAAGCTACACATGATGACAAAAAACAAAAAGGCATAATTAATCCTCCATAGCAACCAGTTTGTTTACCCTAGCAACCAATCTCAGCATCTGACAATCATAACATCAAGGGGATTGTATTGATCTACTCACGCTAGCAAGATGGAGCTCTGTGTGTGACGTGCGCCTGTGGTTCTGTGCACAGTATGTGGAGAAGCTGGATCTGAGTGGATTCGTGTCTCTGACGGACGACCCGAGCCGAGACCGGAACCTGGAGGCAGCCAGACTCAACCTGCGCATGAAGGACGGCGAGATCAAGCTCACCGTGAGCCACGCACAGACACGCTAAACACTCACGCCTGCTTCTTTCACACAGAAAAAACGGAAAAAACACACGCACAGCACAGACCAAAGGTTTGGACACATCTTCTCATTCAATAGGTTTTCTTTATTGCCATGACTATAAAAATTGAAAATGGTAGATTCTCACTGAAGGCATCAAAACTGTGATAGAACTCGTGTGGAATTGTACACATAACAAAAAAAAAGTGTGAAGCAGCTGAAAATATGTCGTTCTAGCTTCTTCACAGTAGCACCTTTTCCCACACTTTTGGCGTTCTCTCGATGATCTTCAGGAGGTGGTCTCCTGAAACGCTCTTCTCTTCTCAGGAGAGCGCTGTCAGGTTTAATACGTGGAGTTCTCTCTTATAAATGAGGTCGGGAGCATCAGTGGAGCTGAGCAGAAGATGTTCTCTCGTTGATCTTCAGGAGGTGGTCTCCTGAAACGCTCTTCTCTTCTCAGGAGAGCGCTGTCAGGTTTAATACGTGGATTTCTCTTATAAATGGGGTCGGGAGCATCAGTGGAGCTGAGCAGAAGATGTTCTCTCGATGATCTTCAGGAGGTGGTCTCCTGAAACGCTCTTCTCTTCTCAGGAGAGTGCTGTCAGGTTTAATACGTGGATTTCTCTTATAAATGGGGTCGGGAGCATCAGTGGAGCTGAGCAGAAGATGTTCTCTCGATGATCTTCAGGAGGTGGTGTCCTGAAACGCTCTTCTCTTCTCAGGAGAGCGCTGTCAGGTTTAATACGTGGATTTCTCTCTTATAAATGGGGTCGGGAGCATCAGTGGAGCTGAGCAGAACTCAAGAGATTGTTAGAGTCTGTGTTATGGAGAGAAAAACGCAGCTAAAGAAACACAAAGTGGCCATCATTACTCTATGAAATGAAGGTCAGTCAGTCCCAAAACCTTTTGGAATGAGGTGTGTCCAAACTTTTGGCCTGTACTGTCTGGGAACACTCAAACATTCTGAAGTGACTCATAGTAAAAGCTAGCCTCCATGAATGTGAAAAGCACCAGTGTTAGCGGGGGATGCTGTGTGCATGAGGCCGCCGCACGCGTGAACACAAGAACTCACTGCAGCTTCAGCCTCTGGACGGCATCGACCGGCTTTTATTCACATGTTTAGAGCAGCCCTGAATCAATGCTCTGTGTGAAAGAGGAGCACGCTCATACTTCAATCCTGCTCACTAAAAAAATCCCTGAAGCTTCTCTCTCTCTTCTCTTTTTCTCGGGGGATCAGAGGGAAAAGGGTAACGCGCTTTTTTCTTCTCTCTGCGCAGGGGGGTAGGACAGCCGAGTTTCGCAACCTCTTTCTTCTCTCCTCTCTCCCTCCCTCTCCCTCTCTCTCTCTCTCATTTCCCTCTCTCATCTTTCTCTCTCTCTCTCTCCCTCTCACTTCTCTCTCTCTCTCTCATCTCCCTCTCCTCTTTCTCTCTCTCTCTCCCTCTCTCCTTCTCTCTCTCTCCCTCTTCTGATTTTTCTCATCCGTCTTGCTCTAGCTTCCTCTCTACTCGTCCCTCTGCTCCGCCCCCTGACATCCTTTCTCGTAACGACGATCGTCCCCTCCTCGTGCCCACCAACAAATTCTATCTTCCGCGTCTCTATCACGAAGGCACGTTGTAGGCCGGAGGGTCCTGCGAATACTCAGGTTCCCACCACCATATGATAACATCAAGTCTGCAATATTCGTCTCCCGTCATTCTCTACCGAGTCCATACTCGGATCTGGCAACAAACCACGTAAATCTGAGCGGTCTGCTCTGCTCAAACCTCTTCTCGTCCCGGTGTGTTAGGCTACCTAGACTCCCCTCATCTCACCTCCCGTCGTTCATGAATTCAGACAAAAAGCTGCTCGCGCCCTCTCTCCTTCCAGAGTCTCTCGTCATCTCTCCCCCCCGCAGCTCGCTCGTCTTCGCCTCTCCCCTTCATCGTGATACGTCTCCCCCTCTCTCTGGTCTCTGCCCTCTCTCTCTCTCTCCCCCCTCTGCCTCGACTCTCACCGACTTCTGTTCTTCTCTCTCTGCTCTCATCTCGCCCTCCTCTTTCTCTCGTCTCTGTCCCCCCTCTCATCACTCCGTCTACCCCCCTCCCCCTCATCTCCAGTCATCTGACATGTCCCCGCCCTCCTCTCTCTCTCTCGTTAGGTCTCTCCCCCTCCTCTTTCATCTCTCTTCACCTCTGCCTCGCATTCAGCTCTTTCGCTCGCTCTCGCTCGCTCGCCCCTCGCTTTCTCGCTCGCGCTCCCTCCCCCCGCCTAGCCCGCTCTCTCGCCCCCCCCCGCTGTCGCTCTCGCGCTCTCCCGCTCGCGCAGCTCCATCTTCTCTGCTCTCTCTCTCTCCCCTCTCTTTCTCCTCTCTCTCTCCCTCCCCCCGCCTATCTCTCTCTCTCTCCCCCCCCCCCCCCCCCCCCCCCTCTTTCTCTCTCTCTCTCTCTCTCTCTCTCTCTCTCGTCAGGCTCCGAGTCTGGAGGCGCGTGAGCTGTGGAAGGGCTTCCTCTACTCTGTTGTGGATGTGAGTCTATGTTTTCTCGTAGCGAGAGCTTGAATGTAGAGCGTGTGGAACACAGTCTCTCTGCTGTTCCTCGTTGTTGATCCTGGCCTCCAGAATCAGGTCACTTCCGAATCTCTGTAAACACCGGAGCCGGAGTCCGATTGCTCCACCCAGGACCTGCTGCTCCAGCTTTAGGAGTCCGATCTGAGGACTTTGAGCAGCAGGAGGTTTCAGATAGCTCCGCTCGTTCCGCTCTGGGTGGAGTTTCTGTGTGTTTGTTAGATGAGCCGAGATGAGCGGAGTCCAGGTTTTGGATTGTAGGAATATGAAACGTTTTTTTTTCAGCTTTGCTCTTCTGTTCTTTCTTTATTTGACTTAATTCAGTGAGTTTTTGTTCAAGAATAAAACATTGCTGCTAATAGTATAAACAGAGTTGATGTCAAATGTTATCAGACTGCACTCACTTTATGTTTTCTATTTTGTAGATTTGGTTTATTTATTTATTTAGTCCTTGATTTTTCTGGACATCCAGCATAAATTTTATTTTTAGCAGATTAAATGTGCTAAGTGTCCTTACAGCTCTGTAAAGTGTGCACTAAACAATAGGTGGCTGTTGATTCTAACCCAGAAGCATTTCAATGTAAATTAAATGTAAATGTATATTTAAATGTCATTTCAATTTATTTTGTTTTCTTAAAAAATATTTATTTTTATGTATTTATTATTTATTATTTTTTTCTTAGTTTTTTTACATTTGAATATATTTGTTTATTTAATTTAGACATTTCTTGATTTATTAATGTATTTATTTCAACTTTGTTGGATTCATTTATTTTATTTATTTTCAGTAAGTTTTTTTATACTTTATTGTATTTTTTTATTTAGTAATTTTTTCTTTTATTCATGCATTTTTTTTTACTTAATTTGTTTTACTTATTTGGGCAGGTATGTATTTGTTTATCCTCTTTTATACATTTTTATACACTTTTATACATTTATTTATACATTAATATCTAGGTGTTTATTTTATTTTGACATCCATTTTTTGTTTATTAATTTTTTATACTTTAATATATTTAATTATAATTTTATCTTGACATTTATTTATTCATGCATGTATTTATAAGGTAATAGAGTTCTTTTTATATTCAGTAATTTAATTATTTGTTCATACATTTATTCACGCATGCACACACGCACAGTTTATTAAATATTGTTATTTATTTTATTTAGTAAAACACTTATCTATTCATGCATTTTTTGTCTTCAATCTATTTATTTTATTATATTTTTAATGCATTTGTTTCACTTTTTTGTATGTTTTTATGTAATTTAGTCATTTGTTATTTATATGTTCATAAATTTTTTTTTTTAGGTTAACCCCATATTTCGGCCCCATATTACTAATCAAGTATCATCATTTTATTTCCTTTAAATGTATAAATACTAAACACTCCTAGTTTGAGTGTTTGTTGTTCCTTTGGAAAATCTGGTCAGGGACCGATCTTGTTTTACGATCATGTTTTTCTGCATCTGATATTTAGTGTCATGTTTGCTTTTCGCATCTCTTCATTTATTATTAGCACAAGAAACCGATTTAAATGAATGTTTTGTTGAACTTTAGACATCTAACTCTCTATTGCCTCTGTCATAAACCATGATCAGGAATCATAAAACTCCTTTATTCCGGTCAGCGGTACTAAAGCATCTAAATCCAGCCCTCTCTCCCCTGAAGCACAGTTATCACAGATAAAGAGCTGATCTAAAGGCTGCTTTATTTAAGCGTGGAATGAACCGTTGCGTATGCTCTGTGTGTGTGTGCGTGCAGCTGGCCGTGCCCACCGCGCTCACGCTGCTCCCCGGGCAGCTGCACCTGCTGAAGGAGGTGGTGGAGAAGGAGAAGATGCGTCGAAAGGCTCGCGCGTCCTCCAGAGCCCCCTCCTCGCCGCTCTCGCTGCCGCTGGTGGGAGAAATCCCTGCGTGAGTATCTGTTTGTTCTGGAGCGGCACGTGTGTGCAGGGGTGCAGGGGCCCATTCCGAGGCCGAGGAGTGTTTATCGGTAACTGAGGAAACTAGCAGCGGAGCTCTTCGGAGAGTTCTGACTCAGAGGAGTTCTCAGGCTCCGCGGCCGGAAGCTTTCACGGCTAACAGCAGGAACTCTAGATGTTTTACATGTTAAGGTAATGAGAAGAGGAAAGAGAAAAAGAGCAGCGCAGATATTGATTTCCTCCAATCACTAGCTCTACTATCAGCTAAACTCTCTCGCTCTCTCTCTCTCTCTCTCTCTCTCTCTCTCTCTCTCTCTCTCTCTCGAAAATAGTTTAGCAGCCTTAAAGAGAGAGAGGGGGGGGGGGGCTGAAATATACATAGACAGGGGAGAGAAAGAGACAAAGGGGAAAGAGAAAGAAAGAGGGTGACAGTGGGGGAGAGAGATGAAAGTGAGAGACAGGAGAGAGGGGGACAAAGGGAGGGAAATGAGAGAGATGGGGGAAGGAGAAATAGCGAGAGAGAGACACGGGGGAGAGAAAGAGGGCGGCCGAGGGGGGTAGAAAGATAAAAGAGAGAGACGGGAGAGGACGAGAAAGGAGAGTGGGATGAAGAGCAGGGACAGGGAGAGAGGAGAGAGAAAGACAGGAGGGAAAGAGAGAGAGAGATGGGAGAGAGAGAGAATGAGAGACAGGAGGGAGGGGGGAGAGAGAGGGAGAGAAAGAGAGAGAGGGGAGAGATAGCGAGGGGGCAGAGGGAGAAGACAGAGAAAAAAAGAGGGGGAGAGAAAGAGACACAGGGGAAAGAGAAAGAAAGAGGGTGACAGTGAGAGAGGGATGAAGGTGAGAAACAGGAGAGAGAGAAAAAGAGAGCTGGTAGAGGGTGAGAGACAGGAGAGAGAGAGAGAGAGGAAGAGGAAGAGGAAGAGAGGTGGGCGAGGGTGAGAAACAGGAGAGACAGGAGAGAGAGAGAGTTTCTGTCCTTAACTCGGGTGAACATAAAATAATGTGAGTAAGACCATAATGCGAATGTTCCGTCCTCTGCCATCTTTGCTGATCGGGAACGTGCGTAAAAAGGACATAACCCTGACTTTTATTTTATCTGCTTTTGATAGTTTTCGTATCTTTTTCTGCTTATGCTTTGCAAATGATGTGTTACTTAGAAAAGTGACTGGTTACTTATTACAGAAAATACCAGTTCCCCGACTGCCACTGCTCCGGGTGTGTCTCTAATGAAAAAACGTCTCTAATGTAATCAATGTTCAACGATAACGAGAGGCTAACGCGTGATTTTCCAGGTGCTTCCGACCAGTGTCTCGAACCGAAGCCGAGGTGCTCTTAGAAAGGCACCCAGACTGTGGGAACATGCTGCTCAGACCGGGACGAGACGGGTCTTCACTCGCCGTCACCACCCGCCAGGATCTGAACGGGTAAGAACTCCCTAGCTGCAGCTTTGGCTACTTTGGTAATAGAAAACTTTTTGACGCATAAGTCATCTTTTCCTCTCTCAGCTCGGTATTCCGGCATTACAGAGTGACACAGAAGCAGCAGGGCGGATACATCATCGACGTGGAGAACCCTGTAAGTGAACGCTGATCCAGAATGATCCGTGTGATCCGTGCGCTCATCCATCTTGATTTGGGGGTCTTCCTGCAGATCCCCTGTCCCACCCTTCATGATGTCATCAACGCCCTGGTGGAGAAAACCGCCGGCACTCTGCAGCCCTTTATACTCGAGGAGCCGTATGAGGAGAACATCAGTACGTCACTCACCACTCACGTCCCTCATTCAGTTCTTCTGCTCTGCAGTCACCTATAGGAATCCTATGAGAGTGTTTTTGTGATTTCTGCTGAGAAACTTTGGTAAATTCTGTGGAAGGGCTATTTAAAAAGAAGATTAAAGCGTATCAACAATTAAATTCTTCTGATTTCAGCATCTGAGCAGCATTAAAGGTGTTATTTCATGCTCCTCTGACACTGCACCCTTAACTTTCAAAAGGTGATATTTATCGTAAATGATGTCTTTGAATCATCTCAGAAAGTTGTGCTTCTCGAAACGAGTTGTGTACTCTCTGTTGTTCACACTGTGGTGCCCCCTGCTGGGTTGTGCTTGTTGACACGAACAATATCCACCCATTTTCGACAAATACATTTGGATCTTTTGCTGCCAAAAACTCTTTTGGTCTCTGGAAAACACTCTATCGTTTCATTGTTTATGGACGCAGTTCTTCAATGGTTCAATTCAGTCAGCTCACACTTTCTTTATTGAGATGAGCTGCATTAGCGCTTCATCTGATTGGTTAATGAGTGGAGCTTCAGCCAGTGGGTGTGGCTACAGCCATCAAGCCATTTTGAGCTCCCAGAAAAGAAAACTAGATGAATGAACTACACCTGAATATGACTTGAAGCATGTTTTTGATGAGGGAACAGCACTAAAACATGAGAGAACAGGATCAGGAGTGTTCAAATTCTTCAGGACTACTTCATTTCACTGCTTCATTTCAAATGCATTGTCCAAATCTTCTTCGAAAGCACGCATTTTCAAGACGCAATTGCTCTTTGTCCCACTTTTTAATTGAAATATATTTATTTTTAATAATTTAATTAAATTAGATCACATCGCAATTCTTAAAGTGCTGCCATAAAACAGTTCAAACCCATCAGACGTATGGCCAACATTACACTATTTGCTGCAAATCTATGAACGCTGCCCTCAAGTGGTCTGGAGACGCAGACGCAGACGCAACTAAATTAAATGAACTCTCCACAAGTCAGGTTGTTTGTACGGTAGAAACTAGCACTCTTTCCCAGAATTCAGTGACTGAACCTTTTCTTTTGTAGCGTTCGTTTCCTCCAACGATGAGAACGGAGAGCGAATCCTTGACTGCGCTCCCCCCGGGCCCCTCTCTCGAGTGCCATCAATACCTCCAAAGCAAGGTACAACCAGTCCAACTACTATTTTGTGTATGAAATTGAAACAAATTCTAAAATTTATTGCATTTTCATCTCATGTGATATGATTGTTGGGTAAAAACATGTCGCATTTCGTTACTAACCAGTTTGGAATCATTTCATTTCGTGTGCTATGCTCTTAGACAACATGCAGGAACGCTGCAGTTAATCATGTTGCAAAAACATGATACAAGACTGGATCTGTGTGTTTAAGCATATTGTGGCCCGTTGGAATTGCTTAGCATTCAAGTGCTTCATTGAGAGCAGCTTTTATCCAGATCAATACAGCATGCTCTCTGGCTTTGAGGCCTACTCTGAGTTTGTGCTTGTGCTGGTGTTTAGTAGGTGCAGACAGATGGTCGAGGCGCTCTCAGAACAGGTCTCCCAGCTCCTCACCCAGATCTTTCTCTCCGTCTGGTTCTCCGTCGAGCTCCATGAGGAGGCTGGTTCTGTCTCCCTCGCCGCTCTGTCAGAGTAAGAGAAGCCACAATTGCTGCTAAAACAGTCGCGGTATTAGAATGGTTTTAAGACTACTATCACAGTAGAACTGTAAAAAAGTAGATTTGTGGACTGCTTTCTGCATGACTTTAAACTTGCAGATCTTAAAAGGGCATTTCTTCAAGAAGATGCACTTTTGGCCTTGTGAAGTTGAAGTTGAAAATTATTAGAAAATTACATGACACAGTTATAAATAATTTGTAATTTCTAGTTGTGAAGTCAAAGTTTAAGAGTATAAAATAAGATGACACCATAAATTGCTAGAGTTTTACATTTTTATTTGTATGTGTAAAACGTTTATGATCGCTTTACTGACTAGCTTTAAAATTATTGTTAGCATTTAATGTATTTAGTAATTCAGTAATTTAACTAGATTTTCTTAAAACACTGTTAAATGTACAACATGTTTGGAAAAATATATATATTTTTACTGATCAACTATGTTTACCTCGATTTTTCCTTCATTTGTTGGAGGCCAAATGTTAGTTTCCCTCCATGTCAATCTATCATATTTATATCATATCTTTCACAAAAACGTTTTTAAAGGGACAGTACTGTGTTGTGGTGGAAATGACAACAATACCTTGCAACAGCTATATTTTGTATAAAATGTAATATTGCATATTGCTTACACTAAATAGGATCATGCATTTTAACTATTTCACAAATTCTTAAATCATGTGCATCAAAAGTTTCAAACTAATGAATATTTTTTTAAGTGTTATTTTATGGCTGAAGTTTAAAAGCTTTGGTGAGCGACAAGGAGAAAACTGTGATTGTGACATATATCGACATAAAACACCATGGAAAAAATCACAATACGTGGTTTTATTGCTAGTTTCACAACGAAAGTAGTTTTTTTGTACTTTTAAAGATATGTTTAAAGAACATAAAAGTGCCCCTGATTCGAAAAAACAACAACTGAAAAATCATTGATGAAGTAAATTCTGGTTGTTGAAGGTATGATGAGGATCTTTTATTTTTTGCTTCAGGCTTCACAGATGAGCTCAAGCAGAAGCTGGAGAAGAGACGGACCAGTCAGGAGTGATTTTGCTGTGGTTTCAAACACCACTTTGCAATCTCGTTCTTCCTGTGCCTTGCAATAAACACTCTCAACCACCTGGACCGAAATCCAAAACTTCCTTCTGCGTGACATAAACAGTGACACTGTGTTTGACCCAAACCAAAAACACTCTTGGTGGGATCCACCAACTTGTGCTGCCACCGAATTGAATGCATTCTTTTTAGATTGTGAAGGATCTGCGCCCATTTTCTGCAATCTTCTCTGACTGTTGTGTCAATCAGGCCTTTAAACGCTTGCCAAGAGGAAGCATCCACTCGAGAGAAGAGCATGAACCTGCAATGAAGGAATTTCTCCTGGATAACACGATATGTGAACTTGAGAATTGACGCAGCAGAGTTAATAAATAACTCTTGCCAAGCAGCAAATATGCACGTTTCAAACTATTTTACTTTCATTCAGGTTAAAAGAAGGCCTAAATATAGTTAGTTCATCATTCATGGCTGGAAATAGAACTCATTAGCTACAGGTAATGCAAACTAAAACTGTATGAGACATAAACAAGTGATATCCTGACTCTCACTTAAGATTTTCAAAGAAACCACCTGCTAAAGAAACCTGCCAAATGTTGATTTTTGTAATGTATTTATTTAAATCTTAGTTTATTCTTTGTTTGGCCTATGATAAACCTTTCTGAGAGGTGTGGCAAAAGTTAATGGTTGACCCTAACTCCACTTCCTTGCTCCTCAATATTTTAAATGATGCTTTGAATGTTTGCTAGAGAAAGCTCGGTTTTATGAGGAGCCTTTGTTGTCATAAAATCAGTGTTTAAACAGAAAACAGCATTCGACCTTTTAAAGGTGAGGTTTTGTCTGATTTGTGAGTAAAGTTTGCTATTTACGTTCCTGACTGACCAGCTGTCAACGGTTTTAAGAACATGCACGGTGCTGCTGTGACTTTTTAGGTATGATATTTGTATGTCAACTTCATTTCTTGTTATTTATAACTGTGATATTTAACCAAGGAAAATAAAAGGGAACGTTTTGTACAGTTTATCTGTAGTTTTGTAGTTCTTTGCTTTTGACCGTTAGCGCTTTGCCGCCATCTTGTGACCGGAAACTGTAGCCATCACCCAAACAACGTGACACGGAGGTTAATAAACAATCATTTAACGCCAGTTATTTAATGTTATTCTTTTTAAAATGTTAAGTGTTGCTAAAGAGTCGGTTATAATTAAATTAAACCATCTGGCTCACAATGTCCAAAATAAGCTCATGTTTTGATTCGTTTTTAGCTAACGTTAAAGGTGGTTAAAGCTCTTGCTAGCTTGTACAAAAAGCCGATAAGTTACTAGTTACTTGGATAAACAGTGTTTTTGTATTCATTTATGTTTATTTTAAGGGTGATGTATTAAAGCCAGTCATAATTAAAAGAACAACTCTGAATCTAAAAAAGCTTAAAATATTAGTTTTTTTTAGCTAAAGCTAAACGTTAGCGGGTAGAAAAACTACTAACGTTAACGTTAGTTAATTTGTATTCATAGTTATTCTATTCATTTACATACTTTTTAAATAGGGCAGCATGTTAAAGTTGCCAAACACCAGGTAGCGTCACTTAACCGAAATTTGAGCAATTTCTGTAAAAAATTGCACACTTAATGCCCATTTCATCCATTAGGCAGCTACTCAATTCCTCCAACATAGTAATTTTGGGGGTTTGCACATTCTTTATATGCACATTCTTAAACCTAAAAAGTGATTGTACTCGTTGTGATATATATCGTTACCTGTTATAGTTTACTCTAATTTATCTTATTTTGCTAAAAGACGAATTCTCTAGTGATTCAATTGATATATTTACTCATGTTTATCTTGAAATGGCTTACACTCTAGCAATGTTCTCAAGGAGTTTAAACATTTTAATTTGAGAGAGAAAATATGGGCAATTTTAACTTTCACCAAAACCATCAACTCCCTGTCATTATCGCACCTACGCAACAAAAGTCATCCGCATGTGACAAATGATAATTGCTGAGAATAATAATGATTATATGACTTCTTAAAAAAAACAGCATACATTTTTCTAAACAAGTTTATCCGGATATTCATGTCTGTCAGGTCTAGAGTGCTCATTAATTTTTGCAGCATTGTTATCTCACAACAAACAGGAAAACAGAGTTTTTAAACACAAGGTAGGACCATAGTTGTCCTTTTTTAAATCATCAAATTACTCAACACATCTTGGTCAGATCTTCAAAATAATGCTCTCTTCCATGCTATTGTTGTACTTGCACACACTTGCTGACACTTGTAGTGACCTGTCAGAGATTGAGGAGAATCTAAAGCCTGTTTTTCTCTCTTCTCTCCAGCAGAAGAATGTCTTTGACTCCACACTGCAGGATCTCGGCAGTCTCTCACATAAAGCAGCCAACGCCATGAGCTCCATTCACCGCAGAGCCACACTTTCAGCTGCCTCTGTGACTTCGGCCACTGTGATTTGTGTCCTGGAGGACTGGGATAAAGCATGAATGTGAGTGTTGAGGAAGCACTCGTGCAGAACAGCAGAACTGAGAGATAAGCCCAGAAAGTTAGTTGCAGGGTGAGTTGCTCTAACCCACATTTGCAGAGGAACGTTTAAACTGCAATTCTGTCTGTGGGGAAGCTTTTTATTTGGCTTTCGTGCAGGTCTATTTACTCGACTTTCACGCTTGTGCTCGAGTTGCATGATTACGCATCAGATTGATCTCGTTTGTATTCCACTAAAGTATTTTAATAGGTTTAAATAAGAAGTGTTGTCTTTTTGATTTCATTTTTTGTTTGTTTTGTGGCGTGAAGTAACTTGATGTAATTTATTTAAAAACTATTTGAGCTTTCAATTGGCTTTTTGTTTTAAAGCAACTTAACAAGTATACTGATTTGCACTCTGAGGTTATTTTGATGTAATATTTATAAAGATTTTTGCTCCCGAGGAACTAACTCGAATAACTTTAACAATATACTTCAGCAAAACAATTGTGCTCACAATTATTTAAATAAATGTACACATTTCTACATGTGGCTTGTGAGATTGGGGTCAAGAAATATTGTATTTGTTGCACATTTTACAACGTTTAGTCATGTTTTTGGTCTTGGAAATCAGAGGATTGCGTTCACACGTGCACAAGCTACAATTCTCAGAGATAAGTCTGGTTGAAAACGAAACAGACACTGTGCCCTGTGTGAAACAGCGCAAAGATTTCTGACCGTTTATATATATATATATATATATATATATATATATATATATATATATATATATATATATATATATATATATATATATATGCTGGGATACAAATATGTATGTACAACAGTATAAATAAGAGCGGTCAAAAATATATATTGAGCTATATATTGAAGTTTTGAATGGGATCAAACTTTATCAAGCAATAACTGTGGCAAGCAACAGGTGTGGGCAGTAAATGAATCATGCATGGAACCGGTTAAAATGGAGGAATGGCTAACTCAACCTTTATTGTTTTGTTTCTTACCGAGCGTTGATAAAAGAAAAAAGGGTAAAGAGGTGTCTGCACTACAACAAAAAGCAGAACTGCACAACACTGGTTCATGATCAGAGGGGAACTTTTTTGGGGCCTTTTTTCACCAGTCTTTAAAACTGACACATTAGAAAGTCAAACCACATTTATAGTCCAAAGAACCTCAGAGGTATATATATATATATATATATATATATATATATATATATATATATATAAACTCTTTTGTGGTTTTTAGGGTCACATAGCATTTTAGGCCATACAGCATTTATTCCAGGTAAAGAACAAGTGTTTTAGATCTAGTTGATTCTAACCTTGAAAGATTTTTGCTAAATGTTGTAGAGATGGCATGCTATTCAGAGTTTGTGTCATGTGTTTCATCGAGTGTAGCTTCTAAGATTTGGATTCCAGGATGTGGTGGCTGTTTTTTGTAAGCTCCTCTTGCTTTGTGTCGCTCTGTGCTATGAAAAGCAGAACCGTGTGTCTCTGTCACAGTCCCGGAGCAAGCTTTCAACCTCTACATTAGCATCTCTATAGCAGTGACAGATATACTGCGGCCAGCACCCCTGCCTGCTCTCTAACTATCTAACTCTAGCTCTCTCTCTCTCACTCTCTCCTCTTCTCTCCTCTATCTGTCTTCTCTTATGCCTCTCTCTCTGCCCCCCTCCTCTCTCTTAGATGGCCTCTCAAGGTTCTCTGCAGCTTCTCTGAAAGTCACATTTCTCAGTAGGTAAGCCGTGGAGAAGTGAAGGATGAGAAGGCTTTGACCGACGGAGGAAACACGCTCAGAACTTCTCTCAGGCTGGAGTCAGGATGCTTCTGGTGGATGTTCTGGTTGTGCTGTGGCTCTGGAGCCCGCCGTCGCTCACCGGTGCGATGGGGTCCATGTTAGACTGCTCGCCTCGGAAAACAGTGCAGATTAAAAGTAAGCTGGATTTTGTTTCTGTTTGGAAGTTAAAGGAGAAATTGTGGAGTGGCTCACCATAATTATACTAGCTACAGAATTTATGTGTTTAATTCAAACATTACGATTGAACGCTAACTTTTGGATATTGATGCAAGGTGCAACAAGTTCCGTTACACTTCCGAACTAGTCAGCATTATATTTTGATTATAATCAACTTTAATAGCCACACAGCGAAGTCTAGAGATTTAATTAGACTCTGTTACGAGTCTGTTGTTCTTCTTTATATATAAAGAAGAACAACATTTTATCAATTGTCTTTTATTGACACTATTTCAGTGTTAATGTAACACTATAGTGTTACATTAACACTGAAATAGTGTCAATAAAAGACAATTGATAAAATGGAGTTAGGAACAAACTAAGCTGTATATAGTATAAAAACAAACATTTGATTTGGCTGTTTAAATGAAGATAAGACACAACGAGTTACGTCCATCTTGAAGAGCTAAGCGCAGAAAAGTGACGGTGCAGACGTAACACAATTCTGATCTAAAGTAGGACTTTTCCACTCGTGTTTACCTTGTTTCTGTGTGTTTGTTAGTTCTGGGACTGAGTTGGAAGCCATTGGTTAGGAACAGGGTTTCTACAAAGTTTAATAGCCCAAATTTTAGGCCTTAAAAAGTCTTAAATTTACTGTTCTTGGGGTTTGGGTTGCTAGAGATTGAGAAAAATCTCATACCTGCTCACATATATATATAGAAAGTTGAGCAGGGATGAGATTTGTCTCAATCTATATATATATATATATATATATATTTATCTAAATCTTATGTAAATATCTGGCAACCCTAACAATAACTTTTAAGATTTTGAGCAATTGTGAGGGTTCTCAGCACACTAGTGCTTTTCATAATGCTCAATTTTGTAAAAGTGAATGTAAGGGTTGCCAGAGTTTGAGAAAACCTTCATAATTGCTCAAAAACTGATGGTTAAGGCTTTAAACAATGTATTTGAAGCATTCTGTTTATTATGAAAAAAAGTTGTGTTTGTGTTTGGGATGTTATGATATAGGTCTTAAATGAGAATTTAAATTCTTACAAAGTATTTCATTTGACCTTATGAATCTGTCGTCATTCATTCCGGTTGCTTTTAGTTGCAGAACTTCTGCTTTGCAGTTTGATGCAATCTAAACATACGTACGAGCACTTATACACAGTGAAATCCTGAGTATAATTAACTCTATTCTGAGTACAAATAAACACTCAGAGTTAAAATATCTTGAGGTTATCATCCAAACCATTCTTCATCGAAAACTGTACTTTTTTCACTATACAAACCCCTCACAACTATTTTTTCACCACAATGTAAACAATAAGATATTAACATTAACCTTTATGGTGTAAATTTGAGGATCTCAGTGTTAAATTAACTCGATTTAGATTAAGACCAAATAGACTCTGAACAGTGAAACGCTCTAGACTTTACCGTGTACTGTATATACTCTTAACATTCCATCCGCATCCGACTTTCGAACAGTTTGTCCAAACCACCGTCAAGTCTTCATTTGAGCACCTGAGAAACGTAGCTCCACTGCGCCCCCTATGCTGCAATTCTCTTCCGCTGAAAGTCTGATCGATGCATTTGTAGCGTCTCTTCTGGATTGCTGTAGCGCTCTCCTGAAAAAAACGATTGTTTGAGTGAGAACGAGTGTGTGTGGATGTTTCTCAGCGATGGGTTGCAGCTGGAAGGGCATCCGTTGCGTAAAACATATGCCAGAAGAGTTGGCGGCTCATTCTGCTGTGGAGACTCCGAAAGGGAAGAAAGCCGACAAGAAAATAAATGGATGGATAGCCCAGTTTAGGTTAACAAGGCAAAGCTTCAACGGTTCCTTGTTAATGTTTGAAGACCTAAAGGTGAGCCAACAGAGGTGATGCAAGACAGCGCCCCCTGCATCTGTTCTGCCTGAGACATGTTTTGGCAGCGCATCTTCTCAGACTCCTGAACGCAGCTTTCTTGTGTCGCTAGGCAACGGGGGGCGGCGGTTTCATGAGGAGGGGGTGTGGAACTACACCACGATGCTTCTGAGGGAAGATCTCAGCGTACTCATCGTAGGAGCCAGGCAGGCCATCTTCGCCCTGGATCTGGAGGACGTTAGGGTCAGGAAGGCCAAGGTTGGTTCTCACCCGAGGCTGCGGTCCTCGAGCGCCGTGTCTCAGGGTTCTAGCTGACGGCGAGTGTTGATTCTCTTCAGATTGAATGGAAGGTTAATGAGGAGCAGCGGCAGGACTGCGTGAATAAAGGAAAGGATGGCACGGTGAGAGCTTTAATTTTTAAGGTTTTTAACCTTTTATTGGTTTCATTTCATTTGCAGGTAATTTATTTGGAAGTATCTTAAGTTTAGGCATTTTTGGAAATATGTTTGGTAGTGAATGTTTCATACTGAAAAGAATTAAACACTGAAGGTTAAGACGTTCTGTAACATTTTTATTGAGAAAATAATGTGGTTTGCACATTTTAGTTAGAATTTTTTTTTTTTTTAAACATTTTTAAATAATAGTTTTTAAAGCATTTTATTTAGAAGACTGTTTAGTTTAAATGTTTTTTTATAAAAAATACTAGTTTTAAACATTTTATTTAAACAACATTATACATTTCAAAGAAAAATGTAAGGTTTAAATATTTATTTTTTGTTTAAAAAACATTTAGTTTAAACATTTCTGTTAGTAAAATATAAGGTTTAAATAATTTATTTTGAAAAAAGAGTTTTAAACAATATTTTTTAATATTTATTTTGTTTAAAAACATTTTGTTAAAATATTGTATTATTATTAAATATTCTATGTAGGAAAATATAGGGTTTTAATGTTTATTTTAAAACGATTTATTTAGAAAAATATTTTGTTTTTAAAAAGGATTTTATTATTTATTTTAAACATTGTTTATTTACAAAACTATATACAAAAATAAAACGTTTTAATATTATTCTGAAACATATGTTTATTTATGTAATTTTATAAATATGATTTTTTGTGTGTAGAAAATATTTAGTCAAAATAAATAATATTTAAGAAAAGATGTGACCATTTATTTTGGAAAAAAATGAAGGTTTGAATATTTATGTTAAAACATTTGATTTAGAAAAAGACAAGATTTTAGTGTTTATTTTGAAACGTATTTACTTTGCTTTGGAAACTTCTTTGTTTAAACATTTTGGGTAAATTATTCATAATAATGTTGGGTTGAAATGTTTTGTTTTGAGTATTTTTAAGTGGGAAATGTTAAGGAATTTTTTTTACATAAAAAGGTATTTTAAAAACTACTTAAGCATTACTTTAAGCATTTTATTTGGCCCTTTATAATTTTTTTTACATTTACAGTTGAAATTTTGGCTTCGGTATGACTAGAAACTGTTCTTTTTCATACACTCATAAAATCTTTTCAGCTCAGTTAATTGTCTGAACAAAGTAAAAAAAAATGTCTGAATAAAGTGGATTTTTATACCGCATATAAATCAGAGGTCATAGACAAACAAACTAAAGAAAAGCTTGAATGACTTCAGATATAACAGAGGAGGACATTCTTCGTGTCGTGTGTTTGTCTCGTATTTATATCTGCAGAACGACTGCAAGAATTACATTCGAGTTCTTCACAAGAAAGAAGATGGCAGAATGTACGTGTGTGGAACCGCGGCGTTCAACCCGACCTGCGACCATCTGGTGAGCCTCACCTCAGGCTTTCATTCCACATTTGATTCCTGGCGAGAAAGAAAAGCCGTTTTTAAATCTTCTCCTCTCAGTCCTATTCAGATGGGAAGCTTTTTTTGGAGAAAAACCTAGAAGATGGTAAAGGGAAATGTCCCTTTGATCCCTACCAGCGACACGCGTCCGCATTGGTTGGTACGTAGATCTTCTTCTTCCCTAAAATATTCAGCAGCTAGTCTTCCTCGGATGATCAATTTCTAAAGATTTTCCAAATTATTACAAGAAATGTTAACCCTAATGCTGAGATTGTCTGCACAAAGCTCGTTAAATTGAAAGAGCGCCAGATAAAAATAAAAGGTGGAAACAAACACTTTCAGATCCGGCGCCCATCACAAACTGCTTTCATTCATTTGAATTGTTTTATTTGCATTTTTTATGCGTTTGCGCACAGATCAACTGTTTAAGCAGCGTTTCTGCGGGGTCTTAAAAAATGTTAGATTATAAATTATAGTCTTAAAGTCTTAAAGATAAAGTCTTAAATTCAATTATAAATCCCAAATCTTGACCTTAAAAAAATCTTAAATTCAGTTATGAATGCCAAATTTTGACCTTAAAATGTCTTAAACTGTTGTAGGTCTTAAATAAAGGTTTTATTTTCCATTTTCCTAATGTCCATGTAAAGCTCATCTGACATGTTTTTTTTTTTATGTTTGGGGTTGCCAGAGATTGAGAAAATGCTGCTAAATGTTAAACCAATGTAGATATGAATGATAGGGTTGCCAGAGTTTGAAAAAATTATTGTGCACACATAAATGGTTAAAATCTTAGTGATTGTTGTCAACTGTTGACAGAAGGCTAATAAACATAAAAAAATATAAATGTGATTACAAGGGTTGCCAGAGATTGAGAAAATCTGCATAAATGCTAAAAAGCAAAAAAGTGATTGTTAGGGTTGCCAGAGATAGAGAAAATGCTGCTAAATGTTTTAGAATTGTAAAAATTATGGCCTCGGGTTGCCAGAGTTTAAGAAAGCATGCTTGAACGCTCATAAATGCTCAAATCTTAGTGATTGTTAGGGTTGCCAGATGTTTACTGAAGTCTTGTACATGTTACAAACATGTAAATGTGATTGTAAGGGTTGCCATAGTTTGAGAAAACCTTTAAAACATGAAAGTGACGGTTAGGGTTTTAAACAATGTACAGTATTTGAAGCATTCTGTTTATTACGCTACTATAGTTTTGTATGTGTTTTGATGTTGTGATATTAGCCTTAAATGTAATTCTTAACCATCTTAAACAGGTCATGAAAAGTCTGACATGTGACCTTTTCAAACCTGCAGAAACTCTGTTTATATGATTCACCAAAAACGTTTTTTTTTTGTGATAAGGGTCAACTTGATGTCAAACAGAATAAACAGAACGTTTGGAACTGTTTATTTTTTGTTAGTTTGATCATCCTAAAGATGCCAAACAGTTGAGATGATTTGTTTAAATCCATCAGAAAGCAGACTTTCTTAGCTCCCACTGACGCTCTTTTCTTCTGGAGGAGGGTTTTGCCTTCAACAACAATACTTCAAGTGTGACCCATGAGAGAATTCTAACCGCTATCAATGATTTCACACGTTTTTAAGGACTCTTCTTCTAGCTTCACTTCTGGTTTTGTGCTTCTCAGATGGAGCGATGTACTCTGCTACTTCCATTAACTTCCGCGGCTCGGAGCCGATCATGATGCGCAGCATGGAGGAAAGCATCCGGACGGAGTTCACCACCGTCTGGCTCAACGGTGAGGGTAAACACCAGAGGAGGACTTGAGAGAAGTTACTCTGTAGCTCTGTTACCAGTAGAACAATCTGGGACTGAGGCAAAGCACACATCTCTCTATTTCCCCCCTCTCTCGCTCTCTCCTCTCTTTCCTCTATCTCACTCCCCTATCTCTCTTCTCCCTCTCTTCTGTCTCTCTCTCTCTCTCACTTGCCCTCCTCAACTAAGTACATGCAACTAAGTACATGTAACTAAGTACATGTAACTAAGTACATGTAACTAAATACATGTAACTAAGTACATGTAACTAAGTACATGTAACTAAGTACATGTAACTAAGTACATGTAACTAAGTACATGTAACTAAGTACATGAAACTAAGTACATGAAACTAAGTACATGAAACTAAGTACATGAAACTAAGTACATGTAACTAAGTACATGTAACTAAGTACATGAAACTAAGTACATGTAACTAAATACATGTAACTAAGTACATGTAACTAGTTACTACCCACCTCTGCTCCGAATGGACTTTTAGTCCATAAATATACTCATTTAAATTGAAGGCTTATGTTTGTTCTTACCGTTAATTACATTGAAACCCAAAATAGCATTTACAATTAAACTTCAGCCTTGTGGTGGAATATATGTTTCTCATGTTCTGCTTGGTTCAAATCTGGGCTTAGGTCTTTGAGTCCCATTTGAGTAAAATTGCAGTGTGTTTTTTTTGCAATATTCAATATCAAACTAAGTTGTAATGTTCTAAGCTTCCTCCTGCTCGCTACGATGAAGACCTGTGCCATAAGAATGTATGGAAATTGTATGCGAGAATAAAGTAATATGCGTTTTATTGTCCTTTAAGAGCCACAGTTCATCCACATGGCTCACATCGCGGAGGGGCAGTCGAATCCGGAGGGAGATGACGATAAGATCTATCTGTTCTTCAGCGAGACGGCCGTCGAATACGACTCGTACTCAAAGGTGGATGTGTCTCGAGTCGCTCGTGTTTGTAAGGTAGGATCTCAGGGGGACGTTCTGAGGAAAAACGTCACAATTTCTTTGCAGTAATATGAAGAAACAACTGACTCGTGTCCTCTCAGGGAGATTTGGGGGGTCAGAGGACGCTGCAGAGGAAATGGACATCGTTTCTGAAAGCGAGGCTTGATTGTCCGGTTCCAAACGTCAACCTGCCTCTCCTGGTGCAGGATGTGTTCCACTCTTGTGAGGAAAACTGGGAGAGCTGTGTGTTTTATGGAGTCTTCACCCCACAGTCGTAAGTTTGAGCTCGTTTTATGCATCTGCAGAATGAGATTAACAAATGCACAGCCTTCGCGCAAGAAAATCAATCAATCAAGTTTTTATTTAGCGCTTCTTTAGCAGTTACTTTCAAAGCAGCTTCACAAAGTCCTCGTGAGGATCAGGTGGAGTAAACAGGAGTTCCTCCGTGAGGCCCCTGGGAGCCTCGCTGACTGAGGCAGGTGCTAATCACCTCCGCAGCATAAAGAACATACAAACTCAAGATCCATCGACAAACAGTTCACCGGACAGAACCTGAAAAACTAAACAAACAAAGACAAAACATAAACTAACAAATGAAGAAACAACGGTTAGTAAACTGTAACACAGACAACAAACAGGTGATCAGCATCAGCTGCAGGAGGAGAGATAAATGATGAGGAGAGCTTAGAGAGGAACACATTGTTTTTTTAACAGTTTGTATGTATATAGTGCTCAGACACCAGATCTGTTTAGACAAATACCAGGAGCCAATTATTGGAATGCTAGATTAAACAGAGATGTTTTTAATTTATTCTGTGTTTTTAATAACTCTGTGAGCGTAGCTGAGCTCCGGACAACATCCGGGAGTTTATTCCAGAGCTTCGGGGCTCTACATCAGAACGCTCTTCCTCCTCTGGTGGATTTACTAACCTTCGGTATAATTAATAGTCCTGCTTCTTGTGATCGGAGAGAGCGAGAGGAATATATCGTGAGAGGAGACTGCTCAGGTCGAGCGGAGCCGAGACATTCAGTGCCTTAAAGGCAAGGAGCAGAATCTTATAGTCAATGCGATATTGTACAGGAAGCCAATGAAGAGAGCACAGAACCGGTGTAAAGACAAGAGAAGAGTTGTGCGTGTGTTATAGAATATTTATTCATTGTAATTAATTTTCCAATAGGATTGAGTTTGTATGTGCCCATGGTTACTTGGGATGGAACAGGAAGTGATGTAGAGGGGCGGGATTTATATTGAAGGCAATCTCAAGCGTTTCGGGGTTCCCTCTCTCTCCTCTGGCACTGATGGTGTGCTGCTCGCCTCCTCCTTCTCTCCTCTTTTCTCTCTCCTTTTCTTTCACTCTCTCTTCTTATCCCTCCATGATGCTTGCAATGTGATCTCATGCTTCATTGTTGTTTGGAATAAGTAATAAACTGCTTTTTGCGATTGCGTTCATAAAGCTTTGTGAGGAAAATCATTACTGGTGTGAAGTCAGCTTTCACTCAGATACACGTACAAATGTGTTTTACAATCCACAAAAACTTGATTTAAACGCGTGACGTTATCTGCGTCAAATTCACAACATACAATTTGGAGCCATTGAAAAATCAGGTCGAAATTAATGCATGTTATAGCAAAATTAAAGTTTTTTATTTTAACATTTTTTTTTAACCTTGCATTGATGTCATTCTGATGTTGAAGACAACAAACACAAATAAAATAGATCTCACAATACTGGCTCTTAAATATTGCTTAGTGCGCCTGACTCAACACTGAAGTTTAAATCAGACCGAGTCAGGTTTGTTCAGTTTATAATGCTGTAATAAATACATTTTTACAATAATGAATCTCATATAGTTCTTGTTTCTTTTGGGAGACATGTTCCCAGAACATAAATGGTGGCGAGAGTGGGATTTAACAAATCTATTTACCTTTGTAACATTCATTATTAAAGGCATATATGAACCCAGGAGGAACTTTAGTAAATCTTCAGTTAAAGCTTATTGAATATTGGTTATTATCAGTTTATCAATGTTTTTCTCTTCTGCAGAGACTCGTCTCAATACTCGGCTGTGTGCTCATTTAAAATCGAAGACATCAGGGATGTGTTCTCAAGAAGCAAATTTAAGGCCCAATTCAACATAGAAACATCGTTCTTCAAGTGGGTGATGTACTCAGGTGCGCTTCCTGATCCTCGTCCTGGAGCGGTGAGTTTAGCTCTGTAGCTTTATTTAAAACAACAACAACACGAGTTTAACTAACGCTCCCTTTTAAAAAGTGTATCGACAACCACGCCAGATCGAAAGGCATCAGCAAGTCCTGGGAGCTTCCAGATAAAACACTGCAGTTTGTGAAAGACAAGCCGCTGATGGACGAGCCGGTCACTGCAGAGCGACCCCTGCTGGTTACGAGCGGTGCTGCATTTACTACAATAGCCGTCACAACGACGACCGCCTTGAACGGGAGCAGCCATCGCGTCTTCTTCATCGGCACAAGTACAGTCTGTTTGTAGAAAGTAAAAAAAAGGGGGGTGCAAAAAGTAAAAAAAAAAAAAGTAATATTGTTTCATATCAAAAAAAATTATTTGAGCAAAGGAAATGGCATTATCACATTCCGTTACTTCAAAAGTTTTCCCTTTTCTCCCCCAAAATATCTTGTTTTAATTTTATTAGCAATTAGGGCTTTTTAATGATGCTGTGTGCTCCACTTTGATCTGCTCTTCCTAATGAAGTCTTTCCTCTGCCTCCGTCGTTGAGCAATGAGGACATGTTTGACCCACGTGTTTCTTAATCAACTGACCAATGCAAATATGTCACCACGAGCACAGTCGACCAATTATAAGGCAGATCGGTTAAGCCCCGCCCCCTGCCAGATTTGTCCCAGAAGTGAACATCTAGTTTTTTTATTAAATTTCTAATTTGCTTTGAAAGAAAATTGGAGAACACTGGAAGAAATTGAATGTGGTTATGTAATGATTTTTTTAAACATTAAAAAAAAAGTTTACTTTCATTTTGAATGTTTTTTCAGTTCCTAAAAATTGAACAAAAAACATTTGGCATAAAAGTCGTGCCATAGATTGTGTCCTTGTGTTTCGTGCCAGAGGCCGGTTCCGTGCTGAAAGCTGTAAATTATGACGGAGAGATGCTCATCATGGAAGAGATTCGGCTGTTCGAGCCTTCAGAACCCGTCAAGATACTGCGTCTCTCCAGAGCCAAGGCAAGGAGAGTGCGTTTGTCATTACTGCTGGCTTCGGAACATCATTACATATTAATTCTGCATTTTACTAACCTAAACACTTCACGGGTTAAAGCAGAGAAACATTTTCTTATTCTAGGAAAAAAGTGAAATCATTAATTAATTGGCAAAGACATTATTTTGCGTGCAATACTTGCTTTCTCAGAAATAAAAAGGCATTTTGACGGCACAAGTACAAACTTCTTCAATCCACCATAAACTTGATTCGTCCTTGGGTTTGATGTGCTGTTTGTTGATGCTTGACGTTTGTTGAGCTGTTTATTTAGATCATTTTACTTTGCAAGATCGTAGTAATAGTAAGATCAATAATATCTCATGCTTATAAAATAATATATTAGTAGTATAATTGGAATAGATATACAAGTAACCTGGAAAGGGAAGGAAAACTGCAAATTCTTAAGGTAATAAAATGAGAGAAACAGCCAAAGGGAAACACAGAATAGCTCACGATGCTAGCATGCAGGCTCACTCGTTCAAGCTGCGATTAATGTTTCTTGTTAGTGGAGTCCACTGTAAGTCACAGTTCTCCTGCTCGAGTCGTATCTCGCTGTGTTTAGCTTTACTTACATACTGAAAAGAAGAAGCCCAACCTGGTTCCAAAACCTAAGTGATTTATGTGGAAACTAAACAAATAACATAACATATAAAATGTATTCCATGACCCCTTTAACCAGGTCAAAATAGTAAAAACATAATAGACAGAGATAAAATGTGAATCCTGTTTTCACCTCAACGACTCAGCTGTTGGTAGATAAATGTATCTTTTACACTCCACACGGAGTAAAACTAACTCTAGTTTTACTCAATTTCAACCAAGACTGCTTATTTAAGTACAGTAATATACAGTAAAATACTTTCTTTTTATTGTAACTTTAATTTTTTTACAACATTGTTTCATTTTTTCACCGTTGCATAATTGTTCAATTGAATCTCGAAGTGATTGTTTGCAGCAAGTTGAAAGGAACACTACAGCAGCTGAACTCCATCGCGGTGTTGTTTTGCGCGCAGTGATTTAGGAGCAGCTCTATGTGGGCTCTGAGGTGGGCGTGGTCCAGCTGTCAATCAGTGAATGTGGGCGGTACCAGAGCTGTCTGGACTGCGTTCTGGCCAGAGACCCGTACTGCGGCTGGGACCTGCAGGACGACCGCTGCGCCACCGTCACCAGCGCACACCGAGCACGAGCCAGGTCAGGTTCATCAGGCGCACCATTGATAGTTATTCGCTTTGATTCAACTTTATTGTTTTTGTGCCATGTACGGAGCCAATGAGAAGCAGTTAGCATTTAACAAGAAGTGCACAAGTGGCCTATTTACAACACATAGTATTCGGATTAAAAATATCTATAAATATGTTGAATGAAGAAAGTGAAAATAAAAACGTGTATAGCTCCATAAATAACCATCCACTTTTCCACTGATCTGCCGAAACAATCTGAATTTGAAATGTGTTGATTTGAATGATTGACAATTGTAATTTAATAAAGCGGAAGATTATATGCCATGGAATAAAAGATTTTGACTTTCTTAATTTGAATTAGAATTTTGTAACTTGAATATTGAGCTTCTGAAAATTAAAACCAGAGATTTTTTTAAAGGCATACTCATTTATGGAAGTATTTTTAAACTTCAATTTTTTTTTACAGATATTCAGCTTGTAAAAATACAGCTTGAAGTTTTCAAGAAGAAAAATTTCAAAACATCTAATTCAATATTCGAAAAGTCAAACCGCAAAAATCAGGTTGGGAAATTCAGATCTAACAGAAAGTAGGTCAGGGGTCATCAACAGGTCAGAGCAGACAATCACAGGATAATAGATGAAGCTATAGGAACACTATAGTGATTAGTTGATCATGCTAGTTAAATGCTAATAGCTTGCTAATCATGTTAGTAATATGGTCAATTCATAGTTACACGGCTGAGCTGCACACTTTTCTAGAAAAATTGCAGATTAGCATCATCGACTGCTCTGTGATCGGCTACACTCCCCTGGTGAAGTTACAAAATTCAAATTCAGATTGTTTTGGCAGATCTCTAGCTCCATAGTTTTACATTTTCTATGCATTACTTCTATTTCTTCACTTCTTGAATGACTTCAAGAGTATCACTTCAAGTGTACTCTTATGAACTCTCATGAGGCGTAATTTTGTGATTTATAATAATAATATATTTCTTGCCAGACATTTTAGTAAGGGCCAAGGTACCTTCAGTGTCTAGATTTTTCTTCTCTATTATAATTAGTCCTCTTCTGCCAATTAAGTCAATGGCGAGCCCTAGTTCCGCTTGTGATTACGTTTGGCACACTTGTAGACCTAAACCTGAGATACAAACACACCAACTTTGGGGCTCCTAACTCACGCCCTCGAGCACCACTAGTCCAAACTTTCACTTCTGTTTGACCAAATTCATGCCGATACGATTTGGTCAGTATTAGCCATATTGGTTTATACTCCATTTAGATTTAAAAAAAAAAAACATACTTTGACGAACTTCTCTTAGACTCTCGGTTCATAGTTTGCAAAATTTGAGCCATTTCATTGTCAGACTTTGGTGAACATATATGTGTCCGTTTTCAAAAGGTGTACAAAAACTCTCGTAATATTCTCGTACTGAGAAATCTTGACCACCCTTTGAGATATTAACACCAAACTTAGTGCATGAGATCATGACCTCGATCTGAGGTTGCCTAGAGAGTTACCACAGCGCCCCCTCGTTGTCTGCCGATATAGTAATAACCTATGTTTCAGGACACGTCCGGTTTTAGCAATTCAGCAATTTTTATGTTGGCCATAATGGGGAAAAATAAATTAAAAACTGTATTTTGAAAACGCATTGAGATAATATTCCTAAACTGGACATGCATGTCTGTCTGCATGCCTCAGAGGCACACACAAATAAAAGCTTCTCCCTTAAAGTTATGAAAATAAACTCAATGGATTGAACTGCTTTTAAACATGTCGCGATCAAACGTAAAGCACATTCGCCAACTTCGTCCCAAGGCGTTATCAGAGCAACATTTTCAGAAATTAAAGGCCAACTCAACACATGACAGCGTAACCATGATATTTGGTCACATGCAGAGTATTGGAACAGCGCCACCTTCTGGTCAAAAAACGTTTAAAAAGTTTATAATTGCTGATAAACAAAAATAGGGCTCCAGACGGTTGCAGGTTTGAACCCCGGGGGGCATCAGAGGTTGTTGTCAGTCTTTTGTTGAAAACATGAAATGTTTTGTTGAAAGTATTAAAGCAAATTAAATCTTTATATTTAAGGTTATTACTTTGTTGTGTTATTGTTTTCTTTCTTTTCTCCTGTAACTTTTCTTCTGAAAAATAGCAAAAAAAAAAAAAAAAAAAACCCCAAGACATGTCGAACTCTAAATTTCTAAAGCAAATTCTCTGTTAATTTAAACACTTTCAGTTATATTAGTACTCGAACTGCACATAATAGCGTAATGTCTCGTGACACATAATGAACATTTTCTGGATACTTTAGATTCAGTTCTTACATGCTGCAAAATAATCCAAATAACGTGCTGGTTTTCTTCCTCAAAGCACTGTGATTCAGAGTCTGAGTGATGGCGATGCCACTAAATGCCCCGCGGCTGGTAAATAAACCCAACGTGAATCAAAGCTACGAGCAAACGCTCTGAAAAACTTACATCGAGATTTGTGTTGCAGACGTCCCTAAACCAGTCCACCTCTCCTTTTTCCACGCCAGCACCGTGAAGCTCTGGTGCCAGCCGTATTCCAACCTGGCGCAGGTGGAGTGGCGGCTGAACGACCGGCCAATAAAAGCCTCGTCCTCCTTCCAGATCCTCGGGGACAGCCTGATGGTCTTCAACGCCACCGACGCGGCCATCGGGAACTACAGCTGCAGCTCTGTGGAGACCGTCGCTCGGAGGGAATACTGGGCTCAGCACGCAGCGTATCACCTGGAGATGTGGTCCGAATCTGGAACCATCGCATGTCTCCACGGGGTCAACACAAAAGAGCGCGTCCTGGTGGTCACGGTGGTGATCTTGTGTTTAAGCCTGGCGTTACTGCTGGCGTGGAACCTGTACAGGAGGCACCTGCCTTTACCGTGTTTCCACAGGAGGATACGAGACAGTCTGGACGGGGAGAAACCGCGCAGCTCGCTAAACAGCAATAACAACCGCCGCTCGAGGGAGATGCATAGGTCCTCCAGCACGCTTGATTTCTCCGCTCAGCTCTCGATGAAGTACATCGACGATGAGGCTGAGAGTTGAGCTGGACTCTGCTGAAGGGAGACTTGGATGTTTGCACTTTTTACACTTTCTAACCCCTTCGGGTCTTTAACGAAAGGTAAACTTGGCTTCCATTTCTATTCTTTTCTCAACATAAAATCCGGTCAAGAACCAACACACCTCAACACGATGAGGGACGGAAAGACGGCTATATTTCTCGGCATCTTCTGCGTAAATAAGAAGATCAGAAAATGCTTACTGGCTTAATCTATAACGTGAAGATGCTTCTGCAAAGTAATTACTAACAGTAATGTTCTCTGTGTCTTCTGGGTTTTCGCTTAAAGATCAAAAACAAATAAAGACAACTTTTTAAAAAAATATATAGAAATTAATTTTTTTTTCCTTTTGGGAGGGAATCCTTAAAGGTACTCTTTAAGTGTAACATCTATGTATTCGTTGTACTGTTTACTAGCAAACGAGAGACTTCTGAAGACAAACGGAAAAACAGAATTAACTTTGTGATGTCACAAATAAGGGCGTGTTCCACCTGTGAGCGCAGCAGCAGCTGACCTGGGAACAGCTCTATTCTAACGCTAGTGTTAGCAGCTGCTGTACGTTCATTAGCTCGGCTGCTAGCGCTGTGGTTACTCCTGTTAGCGCTGGTTTCACTGGTGAATCTAAGCTTGGAGCTTCTTTTCATGGCTCACTGGAAGCTCCAGATCTTGATTCCCATAAATACGGCTGAATCTGATCAATAATTCTGCTAATAATAGCATCAAATTCCGTCTGTCACGAGACAGGCATCAGTGCTGGTGGGCGGGGCTTGTGTACTGGACATTTTTGTTTTTAATTATGCTGAATCACTTAGTTTTCTCACCTAAAACCTCAAAATGACAATTAAAAACATGAAGTCATGTTAAGAAGTACTGAACGTATCCTGCTACATTTTATTTTGCCTTTTGGGGACCTTTAATGTGAAAATAACAGCTTTTGATCTGAGTTCGTGTTTCTTTTAAAGGACGGATAGTCAGAAACGTACGCTTCCCTAGACATCGTGTTTGTTCGTTATTATATTTTTTCCACATTAAGGAATGTTGTTAAAAGTGTTTTTAGTCAATGAATCACCGTACGTGGCATGAAAACAAGGTGTGGAACACTTCAAATTATTTATTGTGAAACTTCCTTGTTGTCAGCAGCTGAGCTTAGAGTAGAGCAAACACTTAATCTCACACTTAGTGTTGTTCTCTCAACAAAAACATGCCTCGAGTCTGATACAGACTGATTCATGTTTGTGTAATCTTATTTTCTTTTTCTGGAAGCTCAAAACGACTCGATGGCTGTAGCCCTGCCCACTGGCTGAAACACTGCATACCATCCAATCAGATGAGGTGCTAATGCAGCTCATCTCAGTGAAGAATGTACACATTGACTGACCCGAAAGTGAACCATAGCAGAACCACGTCGATAAACAACGAAAAGAGCAAGTTAAACACAGCAGGGGGTGTGGTGGAAGTGGCAGTGGGAGGAACATGTGGTACCATTGAAGAGCTTCAAAGACATTGTTTATGGTAAATACTGCCTCCTGAAGGTTATTAAGGGTGCAGAGAGAGTCTAGAGGGGTCAAATATGTATTATCAAAAAAGATAAAGTGGATTTAAAGGGCATCTTCACATACTGTACGTTTTAGACTAAGATTCAAAGCCACGGAATCTTCTCTGGATTCTGAGGAAGCCTGTTGAGAACCTCTCCTGGCAGATTTATGATGTTTGTGTGTTGGGACTCACACAGGACGTGATGGATTGATGGTTTCGAGTTCAAACCTGCTGGTAAAGTCTCATCTATCTTTACCTTTTAGGGCAATCACACACACACACACACGCAGGAATGAACTGCCTCAATCCTCTTCTAGCCAGCTTCAGGTGAATCCATCGAGGCTTTAAGGTATCTGACTGTACTTTGGTTTTCTTTTAGTAACCGCACTCACAATGACGCACGAGTTAGAGGAATTACTTCTATGCTTATAAAGTATCCGTACTAAATGCTTTTCTTTTTCGTTTGCTCTTATTATAGTAGACGGAATGTGTTCACGTCATCGAGAACTATTGCATAAAACACATCTTAGTTGAGCTCATTTCCTTTTTTTTGTTTTGTTGACTTGGGGTAAATTGCACCCAGCCACATGGGGGCGATCAAAGCCCTTTTGGAAGATTTGAGCATGTCGTTCTGGAATTTCCACAAACACAGCTAGAGCTGACATTGCCAGAATTTTTTTACAACTAAAGTTAGACTTTTATTTCCCCAACCAAAAAAAAAACTACATTATAAATGTATAGTTTATTTATTACAAATATTGAAGCAAAAATTGCATTAAAATAAAGCCAGCCGAGAAGCTAATGATTTGAATGTAAAACATCATAGACTTGTGCTAAAAATGTTAGCATACACAGTTAGCATAGCAAACCACAAAAAGTGGTTTATATTTGATATGAGACTGTGTCTTGATATGCCACTGTGTTGTATAAATATGCTGATTTATATATAGTTTATTGATTTGGGAGTGATTAAATGTGTTTTTTAAGAAGTGTGGCACATTTAAAGTTGGTCTGTAAGTAACTCAAATTGATTTCTCAACAAAGACATCACATTTGATGTTAATGACTTGTTAAAACATAAACTAATTAACACCATGTATTAAAAAGTATTTTATGTTAAGCAATAAATTCTGAACTCAAGAAGCTGAATTTTAGACCCTCTCCCAAACCAAAAGCTTCAAACCTAGAAGAAAACGCTGCCACATATTTGATTTATAGTCCTTTAAAACTATTTATTTAGTGCATTATTTCAAATACAACCAGTACAAGAATAGCATTTAAAGAGCTAATATGAAATACAAAACAGAAGCGCCTGCAGAACATGGAAATGTACAAAACAGGACTTTTAACACCATTTATTTCAGAAATTTCGCTCACCTTATTCCCGAAAACCTGCTTTCCCACTAACGACTGCTGCGTGTGGAATCGAGTTACAAGTTCGGATCTGCTGAGATGAACACCCGCCTCATCGTCTGTAGCGGTACCTCTTGAAGTGGAACCACAGCTGAAAGATGCCGTTGGCGAACTGGCAGCGGAAGCCATGGCGATGAGAGTACTCCCATTCGCGGTTGACGATTTTAAAAGCGATGTCTTCGTACGGCGGCCCGGCGTGGAAGCGCAGGATGCCGAAGTCTTTGTTGTCAGAGGTGGCCTCCAGGAAGTACTGCGGCGTGGAGCGCTTGTCGATGAGATCCGGGTAGAAGATGTTGAACTTGTAGCCCTGCACGATCTTCGGCGGAGGGTTGTCGAAGTCGTAGTGCGTCTGGTTGTATTTGTTCCACTCGAAGCCGGTGTGCACGCGGTTGAAGAAGCGCGGCTTGCGTGGACGGTATTTGTCGGCCCACATGTACATCTTTCCCGTGAGCGGCATCTCGACGCTGAACTGCGCCTCGTCGGTTCCCATTCCTTCTTTTGCTCGACGCACAAAGGCATCCTCGGCGCTCTCGCTCGCGTCACCTGCGCACAACGAGCAGAGGTTACAGCGGACCGTACGGAGCCAGCGGTGGAAACATGTTTTATTCAGCTCCAAAGATGATCAGTTTTAACATTGGAGTAAATGAGAACCTGCTCACTTCTGGAGTCGGCCTCTAGTGGCTGTTTGAGTAACTGCAGGTCAGTCACTTCCCGTTATGAATCGAGTTGGACAGCAGGAGGAAGACATTTGTCTTATATTTTGTCCAATATTTCTTGATATAAAAGACTTAGTTAATCATGTAAATACTTTACATTTTCAAGTCTTTCTGACAAATAAGTCAGACCTATATTTCTCCAAGATATATAAATAAAATATAGTTGACTCAAAATGTATTTCATGAAGTTTTTGCTTCAGTGGGGAGTAATATTTTTTTTATCACACATTGAGATTTTTCGCAGTAAAATACCAGTAGCCATGAAGCTAACAATTTGAATGTAAAACACCATAGACTTGTGCTAAAAATATTAGCATACAAAAATATGCAATAAAAGTTGCTTAAACATGAAATTCAGTTCTTTTACAGTCGTTGAGTCATATACAAATGCTGATTATATTGATCCACAAATTCACAAAGTATGATTATATTGAATTTGAACTCTTAAAATTGTTTTACGGTTACTATTTTACTATTATGAATAACAACATAAAAATAGTTTATATCTATAAATATGTTAACCAATTCCTAATTAAAACCTCTAATTAAAAACCACATTTTTATGTTTGCTGAAGTATTCTTTTAACGCTTGTAAACGATAGCCGTTTCAGATTTAAGGTGAAGTTAAGGTGGATTTCAGTGTGCTGAGATTTGCGCGTGACTCACCGGTGGCCTGCATCTGTCTGCGCACCAGCGTGAGCCTCTGCAGGTCCTCCTCCTCGCTGATGACGTGCGAGTCCAGAGGAAGCTCGGACATCTGCAGGAGTCTGGGGCTGTATCGGCCGGCGCTGTAATCCGCCTGACTCTGCTGGATGAGGTCCTCCTCCGTCAGCACAGCCTCCGTGGAGTCCTCCTTCCCTTCTTTCTCCTCATCCTCTCCTCCTTTCTTCTCGTCAGAGCTGCCACTTCCTCCGGGACGCTCTGCACCGTCTTCGTTCGTGCCCCGGGTCTGTGCACCCTGCTCTCCACCAGGCCCCCGAGAGCCCGGCTCCTCCTCGGAGTCCTCCTGTCGTGGTCTGTTGGGAACATCAACGGTTTTTCGTGGAATCTGGCCGATTTAAGCGCAGATGTTAAGGCCTCACCTAGCTTCCTCGTTCTCCGGCTCCTCTTTGATGATGGGGAACAGGGGCTCGCTCTCCACGCCCTGCTCCTGCTTGAGTTTATACAGCTTCTGCCGCAGGACGTCCTGGTGCCGCTCTCGAAGCCTTCAAAAATCAAACAAACAAGTTATTAAACAAAACTCGTTTACAAATAAAATGCTCTCTCCTTCACCTGAACAAACATTTACTTCTAGCAGTCTAAAACTGAGCACACATTCTTTTAAAAAGAAGAAGCAGATTTTGGCTTTGTCTGTGTTTTTACAGCTGATATTTTCTATATTTATTCTATATATTCTATATTTATATATCTGCGCTTGTAACAGACGTGGATAGGCTCACACGTGGCAAGAGAGAAGTAGAAGTGGCTAGAAATAAGCTACTTTGGCTCTTATCTTAAAGGTACAATAACCATTTGAAATCATTGATAATAAATATTTGACCCCGAGAGACTATTGCTGCACTCTTAATAACCTGCAAAAGGCAGTTTTTCAAAATCTTTTTCAAATGGTTGTGCTCCACAAAATGAGCCATGCACCCCCTGTTCCTCCCACATGTCCTTTTTTGTCAGGGATTTGCTTGCTGGCATTTCTGACATTGCTGTTTATTTTTTGGAGTGCAAAAAAAAACTGTTTTGGTCCGCGACATTTTCTTTTCAATGTTTATAGCTGCGATTCTGCAAGGTTTCCTTTTCAGATCAGTCAGCGCGTACACTTTTCATTAGATGAGCTGCATTAGCGCTGCATTAGCGCTGCATCTGATTGGTTAATGGGTGGTGCTTCAGCCATTGAGTCGTTATAAGTTCCCAGAAAAAGAAAATAGGATTACACGAACATGAAACAATCTGAATATATTTAATATATTATTCAAAAATAATTTGATGAGAGAGCATCTCTAAAACACGAGAGAAATGTCTGAAAAGTTAAGCTTACTTTATTCAGCAATTTTAATAATTTTAAAGTCATCCCAGTAATGTAGTCTCTGCATGCGCTGCCACACAGGCCAGAAATAGACAGAAAACAGCCAATTGCGCACAAACAAAAAAAGAATTCTGGGTTGGAAACAAACGCTCGTTTTAACATCCCTTTGGTTGATCTTAAAAATTGCCTGTGTTGTTTTTATGCGATATTGTTTTAATAAGCACTTCACTGACTGAATTAAGCAGATGCAATTATCCCATTAATCAACAAACTCTCTTCTGGACTGGAACACTGAGATCGAACCCTCGGTTAACAAAAGTAAAGTTTAAAATTCTCCATCTAGCCATGAACAAGTGGTTTTTTTTACCAGACGCAGAGTTGGTCACTCCAAACTCGCAAAGTTTTTCTTTTTCTTCCTTTTCTTTTTGAAGCCCTGACGGCAACACGGCCATCTTTGTTTTAAAATGTTTCAATTTAAAAGCTCACAGGATCCGTAAAAACCTGTTTGAAAACTAAGTTACAATTCCCAGCACAAAAATTTCTTTTTTTTTTTTTAACCCTTTTTTTTCTCCCACTTCTGTGCGCCATTGAACACTTTTGATTGAATTATACTATGACATTAGAAAACTCTTTAGCACGAGATCAAACCTGAAAACGCATTGCATAAAATTATTTTATCTTATTTGAATACAGATATTTAATTTTGAACTCAACATAAACACTAAAATGGAGTTTTTTAGAGTCACGTCTCAAACACTAACTATCCAGACATGACTCTGAAAAACGTTCAGCTCCAGTTGAGCTTCTGGGTTCTCTCTGGTGTCCCGGCGCGAGCTGCAGCCCAGCGCTGGTGAGGTGAGGTGAGGTGAGGTACGCACCGCGCGCGAGCCATGTAGACGCGGACCTGCTGCAGGAGGCTCTCCCAGTAGCCGATGTCCAGGTTGGAGCCTCCCCCCTGGATCTTGCTCTCGATGTTCATGTAGAGCGCCTGGAGCTGGCTGTACGTCTTCCCTTTGAACACGCTCTGAACGTCCGTGCTGACCGAGGTGTTGATGCCCTCGCGCCGGTCACCTGAGCGCACACACACACACACACACACACACACACACACACACACAATAAAACAAATCCTTTTTTCTTTTTGAAAATAAATAATGAAAAACAAATCCTTTTTTCTTTTTGAAAATAAATAATGGAAAACAAATCCTTTTTTCTTTTTGAAAATAAATAATGGAAAACAAATCCTTTTTTCTTTTTGAAAATAAATAATGAAAAACAAATCCTTTTTTCTTTTTGAAAATAAATAATGGAAAACAAAAAAAAATTCTTTTTGAAAATAATTAATGAAAAAAAAATTATTTTTTCATTTTGAAAATAAATAATAAAAAAACCTTTTTTATTTTTGAAAATAAATAATAAAAAACAAATCCTTTTTTATTTTTGAAAATAAATAATGAAAAACAAATCCTTTTTTATTTTTGAAAATAAATAATGGAAAACAAAAAAAATTCTTTTTGAAAATAATTAATGAAAAAAAATTATTTTTTCATTTTGAAAATAAATAATAAAAAACAAATCCTTTTTTATTTTTGAAAATAAATAATGAAAAACAAATCCTTTTTTCTTTTTGAAAATAAATAATAAAAAACAAATCCTTTTTTATTTTTGAAAATAAATAATGGAAAACAAAATCCTTTTTTCTTTTTGAAAATAAATAATGGAAAACAAAATCCTTTTTTCTTTTTGAAAATAAATAATGGAAAACAAAATCCTTTTTTCTTTTTGAAATTAATTAATGGAAAACAAATTCGCTTTTAAATTGAAAATCAAATGAACGAATGGTACGCGTATTGTAAAGAGAGAGTTTATGGTTATTTTTAGTCAGTCCTGTGACTGCTTACAGTCCTTTCAAGTTATCAGGTCGCTCGTCTGAATTCTCTCATAAATACGATGGCCTCGATCCATTCCTGCGGTTGCTCACCTGGGCCTTTCCCCGTGGTCTCCATTTTCCGTAGTTTGCTGATTTCATCTTCGGTGATGGTGGTCATGTCCCTCCAGTAGTCCACATTCTTGCCCTGCTCCAGCTCCATGTACACCTTCCACCAGAAACAGAGCGGTTACTGACACACACACACACACACGCACACGCACACACACACACACACACACACACACGCCGGCGTCCGTCCGTCCATCCATCCATCTGTCTGTCCGTGCTAATGTCATCTGCGTTTCACTTCATTAAAGAGGCGTTCCATCTCACCGTCTGACAAATGTCTCTGTTTGAGCGGTGTGTAAGGGGTTAATAACAGGTGCCCTTGGCTCCCTTTGATGAAATAAAGAGCGGAACTCCTTTTAAGGTCAACTCTTACGGAAACAAGGCCGAGATGGAGATTGAGCCTCATCAGCTGCTCATACTCTACGAGCAGCTGTTAACAAATAAATTGAGTTTTTGACTCGAAGTGAGGTGCAATGAGAGTCCTCGTTTTCCTGTCCTCACACACCTTGATGTCTTCCAGCAGGTCGTCCATGTCAGTGGCCGTCAGGCCGTTGAGGAACGTGTACGGTTCGTGCATCTCCACGGAGAGATCATCATCTTCTGCGCTGATGTACTTGGCCAGCAGGTCGATGGGTTTGGCTCGGCCGTCTCGGATACGAATCTTAGACCTGAATCACATGACATCACAGAAAATAAATCCTGCTTAAGCATCTACGAGCAGTTCACCAACTTTCCTGATGATACAATAAATAAATAAAAAAAGATTAAACATAAAAACAAGAGTGTTTGGTTACCTCTGAATGCCAGACCACCAATATTTCCTGACGATTGATGGTAAAAAACTCTAAAACAGTGTTTAGTTCCAATTCAACACCTGGTGTCCAAAAATACGATTCACGAGAGCTGCCACACAATCCTAACAATCTACTCGTTCATTAAATTACTTAAATAAACCACCTTTTTAGCATCTATGATGGCCTAAATATCAATTCAACATGTATGTAATATCTTTAATTTTGAGCTTTGTGAACGGATTATGCTGAGAGTTAATAACTTAGAGAAATAAACACACAACAATAGCACTACTCTATATATAAGATGACAGTAAAGTCTTTTCGTTACTAATACATTTGTTATTAAACACTTTCATAAATCATCCACATGCATGTCCCCAAACCGCACTGAGAGGTAACGACCTGAGCTTGGCCTGGTGCAGGTGGAAGTTATCCTCTTGCTCCGCCCAGGTCTTGAAATGCTCCGCCTCTTTCTCTCTCTGCAGCATCTCCAGCTCCTGCTCACGCATGGATTTCTCCCGCTCGCGCTCCAGACGCAGCTGCTTCACCTGAACAGAGAAGCGTTAATGCTAAAAACTCAACCAGCACCCCCCACTCTCCCCCCAGTTGCGTAACTTTATATTATATGAGTTGTAATTCCACGACTGACCACTGGAGGGTGTTCCCAGACGTGAGCAGATTCCCAATGACACTCATGTTAAAAATTCTGAAATAAACATCTTTTTTTACTTACTGCTTTGTCGACGTTAGATCAACATTTAAAGTGTTGTATTATTAAGCGCGTGGCTACTCAAGTGAGAGTCGCTCACCAGCACTGAAGCTTTTTTTTTAAACTTTATTTATAACACGACAGTCGCTAACATTGACATTATCATCGTGCAAAGAAACAGAATCCTGTTTGTTTTGTACTTTTTAAAAATAAATCCAAGTAAGAACTTTCTCTTGCTGTGTGGACATTGGACTTCTTTGAGGGAACATTGATCTTCAATTCTACAGTGTAGTGTTGGTGAGATGCTTTTTAAATATTTTACATGGTTAAAATATTTTTCGATATGACTTCGATATGAAGCAATCGCGGGTTTTGGAGTAGATGAACTTATAGCTTGGGATAAGGAAATTTACTACATCGTGCATCGAGACAGAATCCTGTTGGGTATTAAGCTGCGAGTTTTTATGCAAGAATTTTTTTTTATGACATCCGGCACTCTTTATTTGTAAAATACATTTTTGTTTATGTTTCAAGTTTTCAATACGTTAAAATAATTTTTTTACTTGTTATAAAACTGTGACAAATTTTACAAAAACATGATACAAAACACAGCAAATTACTAGCAATGGATACATATTATGAGTGAATTTAATGATAAGAGGATATTTGTTCTTAAGCAATTTTTACTTTATTTGAAAATGTTTGCATGTATGGGTTTTTAGTTTTGAAATTCTTCTTTGAGAGTTTTGTTTAATTTTTATATAAAAAACAACATGAGTATTATGAATACTTTTCATTAGCAAAGCTATGTTTGTAGCTCACCTTCTGCAGCTCTCTGCGGTTTTCCTCCTGGATGTGTTTATTCCGGTCCTTCAGATTTTTTTCGGAAAAGTGACCGATGCCTTTCTTCTCCAGAGCCTGAGGAGCACAACAATCGCAGAACATCTGAGAAATCAACTCGTTCATTTTCAACTGAGATTTTTTTATTGGCTTCTAGTTGTTGTTCTTCTTATTTCTCCAGGATTGAAGTCAACAGCGGCCCCAAGAACCCCTCGTGGGGGGTAGTGAAATTTGGCATGTGTGTACAAACAGGTCTCAGGGTCTACTGGAGCACATTTCAAGCCTCTGGTTCAAACTCCATAGCGCCATCACTTGGAACTACTGAACTGTGTGTCGGAGAAACAAAATAACGCTTTCCTCAGATTGCAGGATCAGATTCTCAAGCTTGATCAAATGCACTCAATGATGTCCTTTCCACCATATTGATTTCCAGCAATTTAAACGTTTGCAAAAACGCAACTTTTGGACCTCCTCCTAGACCAATGGTCCATTTTTCACAGAATTCAAGCAACATCAACTTTGAAAATGGTTGACCAAGTTATCAAAGAAATACAATATCTTTTTTAACTCTCAAAATGTTTCGTTTTGCTAAATCTCTAACACTTTGAGATATCAGCACCAAACTCGGAACACCAGTTCTTGACCTTACAGAAAATAAATGTTTTAGACCATAAACGCCTCAATGTTTGACCGAAAGTAATAAAATTGGTTTCACAACTTTCAGACCATCATACCAAGACAGGGGATATCTAATTATCCCAAGTCAGCCATTTTGGATGTTAGCCATCTTGGAAAAAAAAAAAAAAAAAAAAAAAAAAGCTATTTTCTAAATGGATTGACAAAACTCTGAATCCTGACATGTTCGACATGTTCGACTCCATGCCCTGGCAGTTCCCAAAAATATTTGCACTGCTCCACCTTGTGGTCAAAACACATATAATTTTTTTTTTATTTTGCTAATAAATTTTGCTAGCTTTAGCCCATGTTCCCAAGTCTGGAGTCTTATTCACTGGGTCACCCCAAAAGATTGATACCTTTTTCCTTATTCCTGGACACTTCCTGTCCAGCATCTTTATTTAAGCCCAAAACCTATTTTCTCAAACTCCTCTTTGTCCATTTTTCACAAAATTTGGTTAATGCGACCTTCAGACTGTCCTGACTAAAGTTTAAAAAAAGAAAATTCATCGGTTTTCGAACCTCTTTCTGACTGAGATATTAAGGCCAAACTTGGTACTCAACATCATAACCACCATATGTGGTTGCCTGCCGAGTTTCTGAGCAGCGCCACCTTCTGGTCAGAAGATACGTAAAAAGTTTGAAAATACCAAAATGATCTACCTAAAAACATGGCTTTAAAGAAGTTTGTCAGTGGTGCAGTTATAATATCATTGGTCTTCAGATCAACAAGTTCTGGATTTGAAGCCTAGTAAACCAAGACCTGTTTGTAAATGTTTCTAAATCAGCTCCTTCTTAAAGATTTAGTTTGCTAAATTTAGTTAGCCTAATGACGATGGTCATGAAAGCTTCACCCATATTACTGCTTGCAGCTATAATTACGCTTAAATTTGCCCTAAAATGTCTTCCTCTCACCTTCTGCCAGATGAAGGAACCGAGCAAGTTGTTGTCACCGAAGGGGTTGTCCGCGTTCGTGTAGCCCATGTACTCTTCGCTCCAGCCCATCTTCTCCCTCTTCTTCCTCTCCTTGGCCTCTTTCTTGGCCAGCCGACGAGCTCTCTTCTCCTCTGGGGTCTCCAGCGCCTTCAGGAGGTCCTTCTGCCTCTTCTTCTGCTCTGTGTTTGCAGAAGTCTGCGCTGAGTTTCCTCCTCGATCCGAGTCTCCTGAGGAACTGGAAGAGCTGGACCCAGAGCGTCGATCCCTCTCTCTGCTCTCTCTCCTCGCTCGTTCTCTATAGTGCTCTCTCTCTCTGCTGGAGCTCTGGCTCTCTCGCGGTCTTCTTCGTTCGCGTTCATCGCTGGAGCCTGAAGAGCTCGTACTCCTCCTCCTCTGTTCATCCCCGTGCTTCTTCTTTGAGATGGGTTTCTTTCTATCGCTGTCCTCTGAAGAGCTAAAAAAATATTTTTTTTTATTTGTGAACTCTAAAAGGCCTGCATTTAGAACACTCACGAGGAAATGCGTTCAGATTTTCCTACAGGAAGTGAAAAAGTATTTAACCTCTAATCGTAACACATTATCTTTGCCTGTTATTCATGGTTGTAATATTAATGAATAATTAGTTTTACTAAAAAAATACAGCCAAACATTACAAAAAAATATCCTAATTTTTTACTTTAAAAATTTTCTCTGCATGTGTGCGTGTTTTTTTCTCTCAGGGGTCTCTGATTTTCCCCCACATCAATATAAAAAAGTGAATTTATCACTTTAATCTTCAACTTTCCTAACAGTTCACGATCGAACATGATGCGTGTTCGCTGATTTAGTCACAAGGCTATATCTGAGAGATGCTTTGAGATATTAAGGTCACACTTTATATGTGGTTTCCCAACACCTTGTGGTCAAAAGATGTAACAAAAAGTTAAAAATTACTGATAAGATAAAAGCATTCCTGCCAAAATATTCTACCTAAAATCAACTCTGTCAAACAGTCTGTCAGAGACTCGTTTCCATTTCACTTCTTAAAGGGTTCATATACTTTATTCCAATATCCAATATGAAGTCATGGGTCAATAACTATTGACACCACATTATTGATTGCAGTTATTTTTAGTTATTATTTATCTACTGCTGGGTGAAAGTCCTATTTGTGCTACATTGAGAAACATTAAGCTCTCTTTTACCAAAATTTTAAATTAAGTTAAAAAGAGCTTTGCCAGTGTCGTGTTGTTGTTTTTTGTTGTTGTTGTTGTTATTTTTCTGGGAGGGAAAGCAAACAATCCAGAATATAAATCTGTATTTTACCTACCACGTTATTTATTTATATTTGCTCCAAAAGCTTTTATCTACCCAATTGTTGCTTAGCTTCTCTGTCACCTTAATCGTTTACTTATAAATCAATTTAACGCTCAATAGTATTTTAAGTAACGTTATATCATAGCGAAACTGCTGCAAAGTCAGCTGCTTTTTGTTTATTGTAATGTAACTCATTTAGAAACTGCACAGTCTGAAATGTTGCCTAAGAAATCATACGTTATCTATTTCTATCAGTTTATCTGCTCACCTGTCTCTCCTGTGAGCCCGCGCTCTCCCGTCTCTCCGCTCGCGGTCAGAGTCGCTGTAGTGGCCGGACTCTCCGCCTCGATGTCGGCTTGGGCCCGCGGACGCTCCGCTGCTTCCCGAGCTTCCGCTGTCCGACCGCGCTCGTCTTCGAGACGCTTTCACGGGAGACCGATTGCGACTGCGTCTGTCACCCGGAGAGCGCTCGTGTCTACGGCATCTTTCTCGAGAACGAGACCCCGAACGGCTCCTACGATCCTTCTTCGATCCCATGTTTCGGGTCCTGACGGCATCACGTCGCGTAAATAGGTTCTTCTTCTACATTTAGTTTTTTTTCCCTGATACCTGTACATGATAATAAAAACAGAGGAAAATCCCACGTAAAACAAGCTATATGTGACTCATGTGATTATTTTAAATTAAATTTAAGGTAAAAGTAACGAAATGTTGTCTTAGTTTCTAGCAGGCTCTAATAAGGGCGCCTCATACGGGGTCCTCGGAGTGCAGTTTGGCCGTTATTTTTTCGTCAGGGGTTTAAACGAGTCGTTTCGGTTTTTTTCATATTATACAAACACATCTATTTCCTTTTAAAGTTTGTTTTAAAATAAGATTTTTTTATAATTCAACTATTTTGTGAAAATGGTTAACATTATGTTAAATTTATGTTATTCATGGCTTGTGTGAAACCTCCATAGGCAAACATCTTTTTTGCTTCGTCTTATACCTAAAATAACAAAGCTACCAGAATCTTATTCAAGATATACATCAGTGTACCAATTGCTTTTTTATTGGAACGGAAATTTCTGAAATTCTATGCGAAAACATCTGGTCGTAACCCATTAACTTAAACTAACAAATAAAATAAGATAAAAATAATAATAATTTTAATTGGTTCATATGTGCACACACTCATGTTGGTATTATATCAAATTAACAACAATATATTTTAGGGAATTAATCAAAATGAAAGTAGCTAAAATACATTACCGTAATGCAAATTAAATCAGGGTTTATAAATGTGAGTGTCTGAACGTTTATGTCCAGCTGTAGATGCCGGAAGTGACGTTCCACAGATTGTCAACATGCAAGATGGCGACGCTTCACAGACAGAACGCTGCTGGACGGAGGAAAGTGCAGGTAAAATAAACCTGTATTGCATCGAGAAAATAAACACATAAATAGCAAATGCACGTATCTTTACATGTTTCAGATGTCGTCAAATTACAGCGCTTTATACTATAAATGCTTTACAATGAAAAAACACGGTGGTGTTAGCGCGATACAGCGCTTATGTCGAACTAAAAGATTTCCAGATACCGTTTGAATTCACAGATAAACCTGTGTTTGCTGCTTCAACGTCCTACTACAGAAAAACATATTGTGACGACCCTGCAATACGTCGTTGCCGCGGAGCATCATGGGAGGCGCTTATATTAAAGTTTAAAAAGCAAATGCTCCAATGTTATGTGTTTATGTTTAATGACTTTATTATTTGAATATGTATGTGATGTTAGGGTATGTGTTTGTTGTGTATGTATGTGATTTGATTTACATTGTCGGACTAACCATCCACGAGACAGTGTGTGTGATAGGTGTGGCTACAGGTGGCCGCGGAGTTAATGTATAATGTGAATGATAGAAGTGTGCTATTAAACAGCGTTGCTGCAGATCCACGACTCTGGAGTGATTTCTACCTAGCCCTTTTAAGCGCTAAACAACAGTTCTTTTAAGAACTCTAGGATACCCTGGGGTCGTGCGGTGTATGGGACACAGTGATCTCCCCCGGCATTAGGCGCTCAGCATAGCGTAGCTGCACAGTTAGCTAGTTTAGCCGTGACCTCGACTAGACGCTCGTCACACTGGTGTCAGAAGTGGGATGATGAGCTGTCTAGGAGACAGATTGGAGCTGAGCCTGGCGGAGATTGAACGCGCGCTGAGAGAAGCGGACGATTCGCTCCATGAGCTGAAGCGGCGGCGAGGAGGGGCTGCACCTGATGGCGCAAGCGAGCGTCGAGCGGCATCAACACTCCGTGGTCGGCGGGAAGCGGAGGCGACACCGTCGATCCAACGAAGCAGCGCAAGCATCAAGCTCCCGCACTACAGTGGAGTAACGGCACTCGAGCCCTATCTAGCGCAGGTGCAGCTGGCGGCACACCACGAAGGGTGGAGTGATGGAGAGACGGCGATCAAAGTGGCTCTTGCACTAGAGGGTCCCGCTCTACAAGTTCTGTTGGATTTGGCACCAGAGGAGAGGAGTAACATTAACGCTCTCGAAGCTGCACTGCAATGCCGGTTTGGCCAGAAAGTTTCAGCGGAGAGCAGCCGGGATGAACTGGCTGAGAGAAGACGACTGATTGGGGAGAGTTTGGGGACCTTCGCGGCAGAGATCCGTAGCTGCGTTCGCCGGGGTTTCCCTACCTTTCCCGCAGAGATTCGCGAGGAGTTGGCCCTGCATGCCTTTGTCAGGGGGCTGGCACCAGAGAGGCTGCGACAGCACGTCCGGCTGGCAGCGCCGGCCACTTTACAACAAGCCTTACAGCTGGCAGAGGGAGCAGAGGAGGTCTTCCGAGCCAGTCCCACTATACCACGCCCCTTGCCGCAAAGACAGCACACCCGAGCAGCAGAAAGAGAGACGCCAGAGGAGGCGAGTCAAGCGAGGCCCGCCAGAGAGGAGCGCTGTCATCGATGCGGGGAGCCTGGGCATCGAGCGAGAGAGTGCCCAGCCCCGAGCCCCAGAAACCGGGTTTCTCCACCGGCGGGAAACGACGACAGGGCGAGACAGTGAGGGGAATCCCGCCCTGCCCCTATTTCCCCTCCCCCTTGGAGAACCCTACTGTGGGGCGGTGTGGTCATAATAGCGGTCTGTACATGGAATGTGTAATTAACGGCCATCGTTGCAGAGCATTAGTGGACACTGGTTCGACCATCTGCCTCATAAGGCGGGGACTGCTGCCGGGTACGTTGAGGGCGTTACCAAGCGACTGGACCCCCACTAACACCGAGTTGATGACAGTAACTGGCACCAAGACAGTGATGCCAGGAAGGAAGGTCCTCCCTATTCATGTCGGACACTTGGAGATGGCGCATGAGTTTTGGCTAGCCGACATCAGAGATGAGTGCATCCTGGGACTGGACCTCCTCAAGAGCTGGGGTGCCGTTGTCAACGTGCCGGGGTCCAGCCTACAATTTAACGGCCGAGAGGTGCCCCTGCAAGTCGGCCGGCAGCGAAGAGGAACCGCTGCCACCTACAGCCAGCCGCATAAAGGAGCCTTAGCCTCCCGTGCCCCCAACTGTAGACCACCGACACCGACCATAATCGTTCCGGTAGAGGAGACGCCCAGCAGACCGTCGTCGGAGACTGCCGCAGCGGTGAGCGAGCTGGCTCAGCGTAGCAGCGCCCACTTAACGGAGTCACAGCGGGCTCTATTGAATGGACTGCTCGCTGAGTACAACGACATTTTCGCCGCTAACGAACGTGACTGTTCCCGTACGGATCTGGTAGAGCACCACATCGATACGGGATCAGCCACGCCGATTCGCTTGAGACCACACCGGCTGCCTATTGCTAAGCGACAAGCGGCGGAGGAGCTGATCCGTGAGATGGCGGCGTGTGGTATTATTGAGCCGTCAGAAAGTCCGTGGGCGGCGCCCGTAGTCATGGTGCGTAAGAAGCAAGGGGGGTGGCGCCCTTGCGTGGATTACAGGCGGCTGAATGCCGTGACTCGTAAGGACTCCTACCCCCTCCCCCGAATTGATGATGCGCTTGACCACGTCGCAGGATCGAGTTGGTTCAGCTCCCTGGATCTCCGCAGCGGGTACTGGCAGGTTGCGCTAGCACCCGAGGCGAAGGCGAAAACTGCGTTTACGATCGGCCACGGCCTGTGGCAATTTAACGTTATGCCTTTCGGTTTATGCAACGCGCCGGCCACGTTCGAGCGTTTAATGGAGCGAGTATTGAAAGATATACCCCGCTCACGCTGCGTGGTGTACCTCGACGATCTTTTGGTACACGCTTCCACCTACGAGCAGGCGCTACGGAACTTGGGCGATGTTATGGCCGCCATCCGTAGTGCAGGACTGCGCCTGAACCCGGCAAAATGCAACCTACTTGCGCGCCATACACAATTCCTCGGTCACGTCGTCAGTGAGGATGGGGTCTCAACTGACCCAGGGAAGATCACGGCTGTCAGCGATTGGCCTCAGCCCACGAACACTTCCGAGTTGCGGAGCTTTCTTGGGTTGGCGTCATATTATCGGCGGTTCGTTCGGGGCTTCGCGACGCTGGCTAGCCCATTACATCGGCTCACGGAAAAGGGGAAACGCTTTGCGTGGCCTGAGGATTGTGAGGAAGCTTTCGCCCGACTTAAACACGCGCTCGTCAACGCACCCGTGTTGGCTTATCCGGACCCTAACCGGCCTTTTGTGGTAGACACGGATGCGAGTAACGTGGGGGTAGGGGCCATCCTTTCACAGCGTACGGACGACGGGGAGCGTGTAGTAGCATACTACAGTAGTAGACTCAGTCGAGCAGAGAGGAACTACTGTGTAACGCGGCGCGAGCTGCTTGCCGTTGTACTGGCGCTGCGACACTTCCGGCCGTACATACTCGGAACTAAATTTACGCTGCGCACGGATCATGCGAGCCTTACGTGGCTTTTAAATTTTCGGCAACCCGAGGGGCAGGTGGCTCGGTGGATCGAGATCCTCCAAGAGTACGACATGGAAGTTTGTCACCGAGCGGGCCGGTTACATGCGAACGCAGATGCGTTGTCGCGACGGCCATGTTTAACGGAGAGCTGCGCGCATTGCGAGCGACAAGAGGCACGGGAGCTAGGGTTTTCTGCTGCGGCTGTGACCGCTACAGATGGCGACAACAGCGGAGAACTTTTCAGTAGCGAGCGGATTCAGCAACAGCAGGCAGCAGACGCAACGCTGACAGAGGTGCAGAGTTGGCTGGCGTCTGGCGAGCGTCCGGAGTGGCCGGCAATCTCCTCACGGGGACCTGAGCTGAAAATCCTGCATGCACAGTGGGGTAATATTGAGCTGCACAACGGCATCCTCTTTCGAAGGTGGCGAGCACCAAACGGAGGAGTGGATCGTCTTCAGCTGTTGGTGCCACGCAGCCTCCGGCCGGAGGTGCTGCATTGGGTCCATGGCGCAGTTGGAGCTGGCCACTTCGGCAACACAAAGACCATCAAGCGGCTCCGGCAACGTTTTTACTGGCCGGGGTGCCGCCAGGATGCGGAGCTACATGTCCATTGCTGCGACACCTGCACAGCACAAAAAGGGCCAACACAGCGATCACAAGCCCCCCTACAGCAGTACCTCGTAGGGGCCCCTATGGAGCGAGTGGGGGTGGACATCCTTGGCCCTTTCCCGGAGACCGAGGCAGGCAACCGGTACGTCCTGGTCGCTATGGATTACTTCACGAAGTGGCCAGAGGCGTATGCGGTGCCCGATCAAAGCGCAGAGACAACCGCTAAACGTTTGGTGGAAGACATGTTTGCGCGCTTTGGAGTGCCCAGTGAACTGCACAGTGACCAGGGACGAAATTTTGAAAGCAGAGTGTTTGCCGAGGTTTGTCGACGTCTAGGAGTGAAGAAGACCCGTACCACCCCTTTACATCCCCAGAGCGACGGGTTGGTCGAACGGTTCAACCGAACACTTGCCACACAGCTGGCTATTCTAACGAGCCAGCACCAGCGGGACTGGGATACCCATTTACCGATCGTTTTGTGGGCATATCGGACTGCCGTACAAGAATCGAGCCAGTGCACTCCTGCCGCGCTTATGTTTGGGCGTGAGCTCCGGACGCCGGTGGACTTAGTGTTTGGGGCACCACCTGAGGCCGAGATACCTGGGGGCCTGGAGCTGGACTATTTTCGACGGTTGTGCCAACGCTTGGACACTGTACACCATTTGGCGCGAGAGACCCTGACAGACGCGGGTGCGCGCCAAAAGCGTGCGTATGACACTCGGGCGCGAGGGCCTACGTTTTCGGCGGGAGACCGCGTATGGATTTATTGTCCACAGCGAAAGAGGGGACTTTCTCCAAAACTGACCCACCATTGGCAAGGACCCGGGCAGATCTTGGAGAAGGTGTCGGACGTTGTGTTCCAGGTGAAGCTGCCTGGACGGGGCCGATGTGTTGTGCTCCACCAGGACCGTATAGCTCCTTATCATCCGCGCGCTCAGCACCTGGGACTGATCGAAACGGCGAGTGATCCGGACTCTGTGCATTTTAGGACTGATGTGGACAGCCAAAGGCACAGTCCTCGCCGTAGCCCCACAGGTGAATCTGGCACCCGGCCAAGGCGTGAGCGCCGTCGGCCAGAACATTTGAACAATTTTGAACTGGAGTTTTGAGTTCCATCACATCGCCTTCAGATGTGAGTTCTATTTCTCGTGTTATATTCTAGGCTGTTGTGCAAGATTAATACTGTTTTGCGGTGACTGTTAAGGGGGTTTTGAGGGTGTGAGGGCACTTACCCTCTTGAGAAGGGGGCAGTGTGACGACCCTGCAATACGTCGTTGCCGCGGAGCATCATGGGAGGCGCTTATATTAAAGTTTAAAAAGCAAATGCTCCAATGTTATGTGTTTATGTTTAATGACTTTATTATTTGAATATGTATGTGATGTTAGGGTATGTGTTTGTTGTGTATGTATGTGATTTGATTTACATTGTCGGACTAACCATCCACGAGACAGTGTGTGTGATAGGTGTGGCTACAGGTGGCCGCGGAGTTAATGTATAATGTGAATGATAGAAGTGTGCTATTAAACAGCGTTGCTGCAGATCCACGACTCTGGAGTGATTTCTACCTAGCCCTTTTAAGCGCTAAACAACAGTTCTTTTAAGAACTCTAGGATACCCTGGGGTCGTGCGGTGTATGGGACACAGTGATCTCCCCCGGCATTAGGCGCTCAGCATAGCGTAGCTGCACAGTTAGCTAGTTTAGCCGTGACCTCGACTAGACGCTCGTCACAATATGCATATTATGTCTAATTTTAGAAAAACATCATTTTCCCATCAGTGTTTCCCCTTCCATTCAGAAGGAGGGACGTTCCCTTCTGTAATCAAGCTAAAAATTATTATTTTTTGCCATTATTATCCATTCAAGTAATTTTTTGCTTTCTTCAGATTTAAACAATTCTCAGCCTTTGTGGGCAAGGCTGGTTCCTTGTCATGCTTATTCCCCCACCCCACAAAAAAAAAACCTAAACATTGAATATACAAACTGATAGACAGGTCTGTTGGTAATACATTACTTTCAGAATAAGATAGTTGATTTTAAAAGTGATGATTTATTCTTTCCAGGTTTCCTATGTGATCCGAGATGAGGTGGAGAAGTACAATCGTAACGGAGTGAATGCTCTTCAGCTGGATCCTGCTCTCAACAGGCTCTTCACCGCCGGCCGAGACTCCATCATCAGGATATGGAGCGTCAATCAACACAAAGTACCTCTTCTTTTTCATATCGGAGTATTAGGTTGTTATTTTAAATAGTTGAATCAGCATATCGTGGTACAATATATTGTTAGGATTGCTGCTTAGTAAATTAAATAAGCTTTGTTGACCACAATAATGTCCTTTTCCATGTAAGTTTGTCCCCCGAGGTTGATTGGCTTCGCACCAGAACATCACTATCAACGTACTCTAAGTGGCTCATAAATTATATATCCAGGCATCCCAGGACAACCTTTTTTTTATTTTTGCTATTACAATTTGAAGCCTTCTGTTTAATGGCGATAAACATTTTTTAATGAGTTATAAAATGTATAGAGGAGTCAGGATGCATGCACTTGTTTTGCCAGGTGGCTGTTATCTGAGCGAGCCGAACCATCTTTAAGCAGGAGACCATCTTCTTAAAACAATGTTTTTTTAGTCTGTGCAAATCATCTGGAAGCTTGGAGACCACAATCCTTCTTGTGTGCCTTTTGTACGTGGCGAGCCAAAAGGGTCACAAACAGGACCTTGATTGTGGATCTGTCCGTGGCGTTCCCATAGTTGTTTTGTAGACAAATGTGTTGATATTGTTTGTGACCACAATGAGGCGCTATGATTTATCTCATCAGGAAAGTTTGGGAAGCACACGGCTCGAACCTGAAACTTAAAAAAGAAACCAGGCTGAAAAAAAAGTGTTTTTTAAATTTGTTAAATGAAAATAGCAAACAGTATTATTCTACATGTAACAGCTTTCTAATTAGTCGCTACTGAGAGTTTGGAGTGAGCAGGTTTCAGACGCGTGAAAAATCCAAAACATGTTGACAAAACATATTCTCTCATATTAAATTGTCCATGAACTGTTCCAAATAAAGACAATAGATGCTTTTAAACTACACTTTCACATTCTGGATCATGTTCCATATCATGGCTGAAAAACTGCTTGCTTGCAAACTCTACTTATGAGCCCACAGTTGTCTCCTTAAATAGCGCCTAGCGCCTCACAGTGGGCACAACATAGAATAGTCAAATTTGCTCCAACACTACCTGTTATATGTTCTAAATTCACATGGATGGCTGTATTATATGGAAGTGTGCAAATGACTCCCACAAGTCCCAAAAACATCCGTTTGCTCTCGCAGCAGGACCCTTACATCGCTTCCATGGAGCATCACACTGACTGGGTGAATGACATCATCCTCTGCTGCAATGGGAAAACCTGTAAGTCTCTTCAAAACTGACAATTTTCTGAAAAATAATTCCCAGATCTCCTTAAGACATCAAGGTTCAGTGAGTTGCTCTGTGTTGTAGTGATATCGGCCTCCTCGGACACTACGGTGAAGGTCTGGAACGCACACAAGGGCTTCTGCATGTCCACATTACGCACGCACAAGGTACAATTCTTTATAATGAATATAAGCCTGTTGCTGTCTCCCAGAAGAACCCAGTCTATGTGATTTGGAAGTGAGATGGTCCTGTGTTTGTGATTCAGGACTATGTGAAGGCTTTAGCCTATGCGAAGGAGAAGGAGTTGGTTGCGTCAGCTGGGCTGGACAGACAGATCTTCCTGTGGGATGTGAACACACTGACGGCTCTCACCGCCTCTAATAACACCGTCACCAGTGAGTAAACACTCGAAAGCCGCTTCTACACTGTCGAGTACGACCAGCCGTGCCCTGGCCACGATGGCATGATTCACCTTCTCCAGCTCTGGGGCTCATGGAAGCTGAGTCGGAGGTGAAACAGTCAGCGTGCCATCTTGTAGTTCCATTCCTTAGACTGAATTTGAGAAGTTGCCTCCATCACTTGCTTCCACAGCTCCCCATATCGACCACACGGAAGCCATAATCTGCATCAGATAGCGCCAGCAGCACAACTGAAAACGTGCTTTTTGTAGTTTTTTGGTGTTTTCAGGCGTGGAATTACACAGATCTCCACAGATCAGGGTGTCTGCAGGGTCTCAACAAAGTCAACAAAGTTCTAGGGCTTAAATAAATTTTCACAGCACTTATGTTTCTAATGTTCTTGTGAAGATTGTCTGATGTGTTTTTTTGTTGTTGTTTGAGGTTGCCAGAGATGGAAAAAATGCTCCTAAATGCAAAAAAAAAACAGGTTAGATTGCCAGGTATGGAAAATATGCTTAAATTGAGAAAGGGCTCATATGCACTAAAAATCGTAAAAGTGATTGTTAAGGTTGTCAGATAATGAATAAGACTCATAAATGTTTAACAAAAATATAAATGTGATTGTAAAGGTTGCCAAAGATTGATCAAATGTGCATAATTGCACAAAAGCATTAAGGTGATTGTTGGGGTTTTCAAAATTCAGGAAGTGCTCCAAAATTTAAAAAAAAGAAAAGATTGTTAGAGTTTTAAGAAAATTCTTGTCAATCTTAAGTGTTAGAGTTCCCAGATATTCACATAAGACTCATAAATGTTTAAAAGATGTAAATGTGATTGTTGGGGTTGCCAGAGATTGAGAAAAAGTTCCTAAATGCCAAAAAAAGATGCTTAAGATTGCTAGAGTTTCAGAAATTGTGCTTAAGTGCTCAAAAACTTAAGTCATGGTTATGGTTGCCAGAGCTTGAGAAAACTTTCTTAAATCCTCAAAGACATAAATGTGATGTTTAGCATTCCCAGAGTTTTAGAAAAGGCTCATATATACTAAAAATCATCAAAGTGATTGTTAGGGTTGCCAGAGATTGCGAAAATGCTCCTAAATGTTAAAAAAAATTAAAAATATCAATTATAGTTGCCAGAGTTTGAGAAAATCAATGCTCAAAAACATAAGAGATGGTTAGAGTTTCAAACATTGTATTGTTTAATGTTATGATTTACATCTCAATTGTCATTCTTACCGCTCTTCAATGTGACCTCATGAAACCTGCAGAAACCCTCTCAGATCATCTGTTGGTGCAGGCAATTGTTCTTCGTTGAGACTTTCCCAAATGGCATCACATGTCCCACAAACAACAGCAGAAACAGTCGACGCATCAAGCCAAAAACTATGCAATTGTTGCGTACAAATCACTATTGGTCAGAAAACTGGACGAAATACTAAATGTATTAAACAGTTTAGACAACTACATTTTCCTTTGGATGAAAAAACAAACAAATTGGACGTAAAATAACCTCCAAGTGCTGCTCCAGGTTTTCAGCAGAGTAAGTGTGTTTAGTGAAGTTTGCCTCGTTTGTGTTCGAGAGCCGGAAAAAAATTTTCACGTCTTGTTTATTGGAAAGGATTTGAGCTGTTTCCTCTGAAATCCAGCTTTTTATTGTTGTTTTCGGTCACAGCTTCCTCGCTGAGCGGAAACAAGGACTCCATCTACAGCCTGGCCATGAATCACACAGGAACCGTCATCATTTCAGGATCCACAGAGAAGGTGAGGGCTGCAGTCTGCTTTTCTCAAGAACTCAACAATTCCTTCGAGAATAAAGCAGATTTGAACCATTAGAGGAAAACTTGGAAAGTTCCCAAGGAGGGAATGTGGGTGTTTTGGCAATTAGGTGACCTGATTTAACATTTTTTTAATTCATACATTGGTTTTGATTCCATGAAAAAGACAGTCTGACCTTAAAACGGAGTGACATTTTTCTGATAAGGAAATGTTAGTAACAGCAGAATAACTGCCACGTGATACTTATATCTTGACATGTGGAACTTATTGTTAAGAACACCTTGAACATTGAACATAATGTGGGCTGAATTAGCTTGATTTAGAGATAACTTCCAGTATATATATCGCGCCTATGAAACACCAAAGGAGGTGCAGTTTTCAAGCCAGGTTCTGTAACCCATCACATTGCTGTTTCCTGAAAGATCTTGTGCTGAAAAGTAAAGAGAAATCGGACTGAAAGTCGTAGTCTGTCTTTATTGAATTTATTTTCAAAAGTGTATTTTATATTGTGGGAAAACAACTACAGTGTAAGCGGGGTTCATTTAAAAGTCGTAGTCTCTTATGGAAACATTTGGCCTTACAAGTGCATTTGAAGGTCTTAAAAAGTTGAACTAACAGTGTTTGATGGATGTTTGTTTTGTCCGGTAGGTCCTGAGGGTCTGGGATCCCAGAACGTGCGCCAAACTGATGAAGCTGAAGGGCCACACGGACAACGTCAAATCACTGTTACTGAACCGAGACGGCACGCAGGTGAGGCTTTAATCGTGGTTCACGTTTAGAGCTGAACGCATGGGTTCTGGTGTAGAATTAAAATCTATTACCCATTTTATAAACAATAAAAATAATTGCTGACTAATCGATAATGTGACCTAATCATTAGTTACAGCGCTACTAGTTATATTATTAGTTGTTTAGTTATATTATTAGCTATTACTAGCTGATTCCTAGCTTCATCTACTGTTCGGTGATCATCTGCTCTTCTCTGTTGATGTCCTCTGACCAACCTTCTGTGAAGAATCTGAATTTTTTTGAAGTTTCAAATACATTTATATGAATATGCCTTTAAAGAATTACGCTGTTACATTTCATACGAATAATAAAATCAGATCATATTTTGCCGGTTCCCTGGACACTCGGGCTTGATTGAAAATGAGAAGGCGGCGCGGTTAGGGCTCAGCAAGTAATCCAAATCACAATTTGCATGCAGCAAAAACCTTTAAAAATGCTCTTTTTGTTTGTAACTAGGTAGAGAGATTACTGATTGGGTCGTGAGCAGCATCACTTAAGCGAGTGGTTAGCATCACTCACACAATAGAGGGAAGTCAATATCAGGTGTGTTTTCTGTCATCACTTCATATAAAAGACCTCAGAGAAAGACGCAAGGAGGGAGTGAACAACTCCCGCGGTAACAACATGATGCCTTTTATTGATTTGAGCAAACAGGGGTTTAAAATCTCATGCAAACAATGGATAAGCACTCGATTCCCTTCACACTACTGTGTGGTTGTGATATTAGCAATATTACACGACAACAACAGACCTGAGAGTAATTTTGTAAATATTTTGTCATTTTTTATTTAAGTATTTTATTTCTTCTGCACATTATTTATTATTTTGCCCGTTAGTCCTTTTTGTTTCATCTTTCAATATAAGATGCTTGTATTTGTAAAAGTTCAAGACGTTCTGAAACGTAATGTTCTTGAAGGTTTGAAATTTAAGTTTTTTAGTAGCTCGTTGGAGTTCTCATGTTCTCCTCGTGATCGCGTGGGTTTTCTCCGGGTGCTCCGGTTTCCCCACAAGTCCAAAGACATGCGGAATAAGTGAATTGAATAAGAACAATTGCCCATAGTGTTAAAGTGTGAATGTGTGTGTGAATGTTTCCCAGCGATGGGTTGCAGCTGGAAGGGCATCCGCTGCGTAAAACATATGCCAGTGAGTTGGCGGTTCATTCCGCTGTGGCGACCCCGAAAGGGAAGAAAGCCGACATGAAGATGAATGAATGAATGAATGAATAGTAGCTCGTTTACCAATTTAGTTAAAGATAAAACACATATTTTAAATGTAACAAATCCATTTTACCAATGTAGTGTAAAGACATATGTGTCACATGTTTTACTGAAAATAATTTGCTTAAATCAATCACAAATCGAATCGCGGTACGCTTCAGAAAAGTTCAACAATTTTTTAATGAATATATCGTACAGCTCTATACTCAGCTGCAGAGACAGCTATCTCAGAAATACTGTCTAAACTTCCATTCCTGAAACGGGAAATCTCAAAACAATCTTATTCCCAAAGGAATGGGAAACAAGTGCATGCTTTGTGAAATCTGCTCCCAAATAAATGTGCAATATTATAAACCAGGAAAGAACAGTATTGTATTCTTACAAGATGTCAGACAGAGGGCGCTCGAGAGTAACCCACAGTTTCCTGCGCGAAGGAGAAACGGCTCCCGAGTGCCGTCTCTGGAAGACCAGGTCACAGTTAACAAATAAATAATGAGAGGACATTATCTGAAGAAATACATTTTTAAAACCTCATGTCCATCTTATGTTTCTTCATGTCGGCTTTCTTCCCTTTCGGGGTCTCCACAGCGAAATGAACCACCAACTCTTCTGGAATATGTTTTACGCGGCGGATGCCCTTCCAGCCGGAACCCATCGCTGGGAAACATTCACACACACTCATTCTCACTCAAACACTATGGACAATCGTTCTTACTCAGTTCACTTATTCCGCATGTCTCTGGACTTGTGGGGAAACCGGAGCACCCGGAGAAAACCCACGCGATCACGAGGAGCACATGAGAACTCCACACAGAGATACCAACCGACCCAGCCGAGGCTCGAACCAGCGACCTTCTTGCTGTGAGACGACTGTGCTACCCACTGCGCCACCGTGACGCTCCTAAAACCTCATGTGAACTGTTGAAATTGGTTGATTTATATTTGGTTATTTGTTAAAGTATTTTATTGTAACCCATGTAGCCATGAAATGTCCATAGATGCCATCTTTGCCTCAAAAAAACAAACCAAATGAACCAATCCCAAGAAGTCCAGAGTCTATACTTCTGCCCTCGTCTCCTGTAAGCCGGTTGTTTCTCTCTCTCTCTGTAGTGTCTCTCCGGCAGCTCGGACGGAACGATCCGCCTGTGGTCTCTGGGCCAGCAGCGGTGCATCGCCACGTACCGCGTCCACGACGAGGGCGTGTGGGCCCTGCAGGTGAACGAGGCCTTCACGCACATCTACTCCGGCGGAAGAGACCGGAAGATCTACTGCACTGACCTGAGAAACCCAGACATACGCGTGCTCGTCTGCGAGGAGAAGGCTCCTGTTTTAAAGGTGAGAGGATGCGCCTGGTTGCTGGGAACCTGTTCTTGAATGCTGCGTTTCAAAGCTTTGTTTGGTGCGTGCAGATGGAGCTCGACAGATCGGCCGATCCTCCACAAGCTCTGTGGGTGTCTACGACTCAATCTTTAGTGAACAAATGGGTGAGTCGCTGGCAAATCAAATAAAAACCCTTAAAATATCATATTAAAATAAATAAATAACAACAAGAGACACAGAGATATTTGTTTTTGGTGTACTATAGAAGAAGATACGTTTGGCCGAAGTGTGTCTTACGAATTGTTTCTGATGTAACCAAGTTAAGTACGTTGCATAGATTTTTTCAATCAATCAATCAATCCTTCAACTATGCCTTTATTTGTCACACACACTGTTACACGCAGTGAAATTGGACCCCTCTGACCTCACAGCCGAAAGAAGGGTCACTTGAGAGGTAGCACAGTGTTCTATGCGATTTATGACCTTGCTGATATAAATCAAATTAACTACAGAATCCATTCAAACACTATTAGAATCAGGGTAAAATTAAGTTAAAAATGTATTTACATCTTGGCAAACAAAATCCAAATTTCATGTGTGCCATGCGGTCAAAACTGTGTAGCTTCTACTACCAGCCTGCTTGCTCTCTAATGGGGTAAGCACTTACAATGAACCCTACTGCCCCTAGTGGTCAGGATCACTTCATGGCATCAAGTAATATTTATTTTCCCCATTCTTCAGTCTTTAAAGGGCATGCACAACTTCAGAGCCTCTGGAGACTACGACAATGACTGCAGCGCTCCTCTGACTCCTCTCTGCACTCAGCCCGAGCACGTCATCAAAGGTAGCGACAGCGCTCTGCTTCTGTGTGAACCTCCGCAGCGTTTGTTTGAGTTCATGATTTTAGCTTAAAAAAAAGGGAAACTCACAAAGCGAAATTGTGTTTTCTTTCAGGAGGGACCAGCATCATACAGTGTCACATTCTCAACGATAAGAGACACATCCTGACTAAAGACACCAGTAACACCGTGGCATTCTGGGACGTCCTCAAGGTAGGTCTAGAGAGTAGAGACCGTATGCAGAGGTGTCTGTCCCGCCTCTGTGTTACCAGGAAGTAACAGCAGCAGCAGTAATAGGACATTTATTTCCCTTTACATTTATGCATTTGGCAGACGCTTTTGTCCAAAGCGACTTACCGTAGGGGAAATAAATAATAATAATACATTTTATTTCAATGCACCTTTCTCGACACTCAAGGGCACCGTATAGAGTCAATTAATTAAAAACATGCAACATACAAACAAAACAAGGATGAAAGACAATATAAAACAAAGACAAGATTAAGCGGACTATTTGAAGAAATGGGTCTTAAGTCTGGATTTAAAAATCGATAAAGAAATCACTGATGCCACTTGTGGAGATGCTGGGGATTGATCCCAGAACCTCTTACATGCACTACATATGCGCTCTACCACTGAGCCACAAACCAGGGGAACCAACAAACTAAAAACAAACTGCATGAAATCTACATAGAGCTCGGAGTAAAACACAAACTATCTCAGGAACCAGAAGAGATCAAATATTATTAACCAGATGTCGAATCGGGCGCTCGAGGTTAACTCATAGTTTTCTTCTTAAAAGTGAGGCGATGCCTTTATGTAAACGTTGCACATTTTATCTATTAAACACATCTTTATAGAACGTCCAGTTTATAATTCCGCGAGGAGAAGAACCTGACTGGAGAAGATCTGAAAGAAGCCCACGCTAACCCAAAAGAGCTAAAACATTGTTACTAAGGACAGACTCGTGCTGGGAATTGTAAGTTAGTTTTAAAGCAAGATTTAATGATCCTCTGAGCTTTTAAATTGAAATATTAACAACTTTTTAAAAACTGGGATAGCCATGAAATGGCCGTGTTGCCGTTAGGGCTTTAAAAAGAAAAGAAAGAAGGAAAGGTTATCAGGAAGTGATGCACATCTCATGATGGCAAAAAAATCTACTTAATCCAAAACATTTTCGACAGCTTAATCAATGATTAAAATAATCATTAGTTGCAGCTAAAGAAAAATCATACAGAAGCACACAGTGTTTTTCAAACACTATTTCTGGATTTAGGTCAGCTAACTGATTACAAAGCTTTCTAGATTTCTAAAGACAACTATAAAATTATTCGAAACGTTTTTCTTTGATATGCACTCTGGCATATTCTAAACCTTCTGTTGAAGGTAACCCAAAGTGCTGGAAAACGAGCTGTTCGAAGCATCTCGTCGCCCGTCCTAGTACGATCCTTCTGTTTTCAGGCCTGCAAGGGAGAAGATCTGGGGAAGGTGGACTTTGATGAGGAAGTTAAAAAGAGGTTCAAGATGGTCTATGTGCCAAACTGGTTTTCTGTAGACCTGAAAACTGGGGTGAGTCCAGTTGCTTCAGTCTCGTGTTTTTATTGGATACGTGAGAGCCGCTCGCTGACGAACAGTCTCTTGCAGATGCTGACGATAACGCTGGACGAGAGCGACTGCTTTGCGGCGTGGGTGGCAGCTAAAGATGCTGGATTTTCAAGCCCAGATGGGTCTGACCCCAAGTGTAAGGAAAGGTCTAGTGCTTGGGTCACTATTAAGATGATGTTTCTTGTGTATTTAACACTTAATTTACAATAGAAACCGACGCCCCTCGAATCCACTTTCCTGCATTCTGAAGTCTTAAAGAGATCAATTTGTTAAAATGTTTACTCCATTACGTAATAGTCACAGTCCGAGAGGATGCTATCATCAGAATGGGGGAGACGCGCTTTTCAAATGTGGATCAAACTGAAAAGGTTTTTTGATTTATTACAAAAATATTTTTTTTTAGAATTTTCCGCCTTATGGGCGTCACAGTGGCGCAGTGGGTAGCACGGCCTTCTAACAGCAAGAAGGTCGCTGGTTCGAGTCTCAGCTGGATCAGTTAGTATCTCTGTGTGGAGTTCTCATGTTCTCCTCGTGATCGCGTGGGTTTACTCCGGGTGCTCCGGTTTCCTCCACGAGTCCAAAGACATGCGGAATAAGAGGATTGGGTAAAAATGATTGTTCGTAGTGTTTGAGTGAGAACGAGTGTGTGGATGTTTCCCAGCGATGGGTTGCAGCTGGAAGGGTATCTGCTGCATAAAACATATTCCAGAAGAGTCAGCGGTTCATTTCGCTGTGGAGACCCCGAAAGGGAAAAAGCTGACAAGATAATGGATAGATGGATTTTCCACCTTATGTATGTTGTCGCATTATTAGATGAACAAAAAAAAGAGTAAAAAGTGCTACTTTGACATCTTTCCTTCTGGAAAAATTACCAACAAACACAAAAATCATGATTTATATGGAGTGGCTTTGCAACAAAAAAGAGAAAAAGAATAGGAGTAGTTGGAGCAAAACAGCAATTGAAGGGGAAAAACTATATATTTTTGGCTAATTTGTTCTATGGATCTGATCGTAGAGCTAGAGCTTGACTACAGTAACAGCATTGAAATGTTTCTCAGTGAATCTGGGAGGGCTGCTGCTGCAGGCGCTGCTGGAGTTCTGGCCCAGGACTCACATTAACCCGATGGAAGAGGAGGAGAGCGAGCTCACTCACGGTAGAGAAGCCTTCTTCACTAAAAGCTCTTAGTGAAGTCAATTATTAAGTTATTTAAGTGTGTACCAAACCTTGTGTCTAACTGTTTTTCTCGAGCCTAGATACACGAGGTTGCTAGGGTAAATCATTTGGTTGCTAAGACAGGAGTCGGGGATGAAATATTCTGTATGGCTTGTCACTGAGTGATACCAAACAACATTGTGTCTCTGACTTTCTAAATCCTAGCTTTATGTTGTTGCTAGTGTAAATAATTTGGTTGCTAGGGGTGGTGTTGGGGATATAATATTCCGTAAGGCGTGTCAGTGAGTGATGCAAACCAACCCTGTGTCTCTATGACTTTCTGATGCATAGAATCACATGGTTGCTAGGGTAAACAAGTGGTTGCTAAGAGAGGGTCAGTGATTTAATGTTCTGTAAGATTTGTCACTGAGTGATACAGATTAGATACAAACAGTTGCTAGGGTAAACAATGTGGTTGCTAACGGAGCAGTCAGAGATGAACTATCCTGTAAGGCAGGGTTCCCCAAATCCAGTCCTGGAGGGCTGCAGCCCTGCGCATTTTAGTTGCAGCTCTGATCTAGAATGCAAACTACTCTACCTTCAGACAATCAGAGAGGACCCAAATTAATGATGGTGAACCAAAAATGTGCAGAGCTCCAGCACTCCAGGACCAGATTTGGAGACCCCTGCTGTAAGGCCTGCTACTGGGTCATATAAACCAACCCTGTGCGTGACGTTCTGCAGGCTATATTAATGTGGTTGCTAGGGTAAACAGTTTGGTTGCTAGGGAGGGGTCTGTGGTTAAATGTTAGCAATAGCTTGTCACTGGGTGATACAAACCAACCCTGTATCTCACTTTCTGAAGCCTTGACTGAGATGGTTGCTAGGGTAAATAAAATGGTTGCTAAGGATCATGTGGTTGCTAGAGTAAACTATTTGAGTTGCTAGGTAGTGGTAATGACATCATTTTATAATTTCCTTGCAACTTGAGTTATTCTAAAATTTCTTGTCTGTAAGATGGTCTTGGAATGTGGTTGCTAGGGTTAACCGCAAGGTTGCTAAGGGCTCCATAGGCTCCATAACCAAAATATGTTCACCTGATCTGGTGATGGCACTTTAGCATGGCTCAGAATAGAGTTTAGGATTAGACTTGTAGCATTGCCATACCAATAGCAAGAGAAGAATGAGTTTTGCACTTAATGTAAACTATGTCTTATTTGCAAAATAAATTGAAACAGATCCAGGGAAGTAATTGGAACAGAAAATTCAGCCATCTGAAATGTTTTAAAACAATGTGTGCTCACAGCAGCCTAAGCCTCTCTAATCCTACAGTCTGCGTGCTTTTCTCTAGTAAACGGGGAGCAGGAGAGTCGAGTACAAAAAGGCAACGGCTATTTCCAGGTGCCTCCACACACTCCGGTGATCTTCGGTGAAGCTGGAGGAAGAACGCTGTTCAGGTCACAAACTGATGAAAGCTGGTAACTTCTCAAATTCTTCAGTCCTAGAGTTCATGAATCTCTGTGTTCTCCTGGGGGTTAAAGGTTGCTGTGCCGGGATTCTGGTGGAGAGACGGAGTCCATGCTACTGAACGAAACCGTTCCTCAGTGGGTGATTGATATCACTGTAGACGTGAGTACTCAACAGCTATGGCAGGTTAAGCCAGGTCTGAGTTCTCCTCGACTCCGAGATACCTCTCAATTCATCAATGTGGAGGTCAAAAAAGCCTTTTCCAAGTCCTCCAGATGATTGTTTCATGCTCTTTTCTTTTGATTAGAATACTGCCGTGCATCGTACTTTGGCCTTCCAAATTTAGCCATTTTGAGGCTTCAGTTAATGTAGAATGAAGCTGCCAGACTTCTTGCTGAAAAAATAAAGCGTGGGTTCTGATCCCTGTTGTTCTTGGCTGGTTAGGGACTTGGTCGTGAATTGGACTGAGGAAATTTGGACTTGACCCCAACACTAGTTGTTCTTAGAACTAAATTAAAGATAAAAGCAGGCTGCCGCTCCTTGTTTGTGGAATGATTTTCTGACTTCAATACAGATACAGTGCCTCCAAATTTTATGTACATCGGTCAGAGGATTTTAAATGAGGGTTGTGCAGAAATCTGTGACGTTCTTTGTATCGTTGTTCTTGGTGGCTGCATGTTTTCTCATTTTTTAGCCTTGCGTCTGGTATTAAAAGCATAAATTTCAGTGTCGGATTTAGCATTTTTGGGGTCCAAGACAAACAAAGGCACTTGCAGCTTTTCTGAAACTCTTTTCATCAGAATCGAGCAAAGAAAAAATTATTATTGTATCTTAACTAGTTCAGTCTTGAGACAATGATGCAAAAACTTCCTCCTTCAGCTTCAATAAAAGTTCAAATCTGGATTGGCCACTTTATTTTTTTTTATTACATTAACAAATGCATGGTGTATAAAACATGAAAAAAATACTTCAGATAATGTTAACTTGCAACAAACTTTGTTGCATCTGTCTGTGTCATGCCGTTCCATTGATGCTCGTTTAGTGATCGGAAAAACTAATTTTAACCATTTTCATGTAATTTTATCAAACATGTATTGCAACCAGACTGACATTTTTGTGGTTTAAAATGTACATTTTCATCATTAGTTGAAGCAAGGGGCCCCTAAAAGTTACCCAGTGGTAAATCTCTCTCATTTTAGTGTCTCATTTTAACCCGTTTTAACACTTGAGGGTAGCTTGATAGGCAACAACTGCAAAACAAATGACACTCTAGTTCAGAATCAGCACACTGTTTTACGTTTCGTTTTGATGTGTTTCTCCTGTTCCAGAAAAACATGCCAAAATTCAACAAGATCCCCTTCTATCTTCAGCCACATTCCTCATCGGGAGCTAAAACACTCAAAAAGTATGTGCTTATCTCTTTTCTAACCTCCTTGAGGTAGTTTTTAGTTGTTTAGGAATAATTCTATAATGTTAGCATAGCTTAGCATAGATCATTGCATTCAATTAGACCATTAGCATTCTCATATAAACAGCAGAATGATCAGTTTTGAGTTTTTCTACACAAGTAACCGTCTGATTTTTCTATATCATTAAACCTATTAAATTGGAATCTTATTTTAAATAGTAAAAAACATTAACTTTAGGCATTCAGCTTCTGGTAAGACAATGCTACCGGTCTAATCTGATTCAATGATTTATGCTAAGCTATGCTAAAAGTGCTGTTGTCAGAGCAGGAGAGTGTCTGAAAAGATTCTAAAAGGTAAACACTCCTAAATAACTGTGGGGAGATCCAGAACGAGACTTCTCCAAATAAAAAAGTTACAATATATCCTCATCCGCTGAAACAATGTCCTGTGGTTTATCCTGTTGTTTTTTTGTAACTTTTATTATTATATTTCAACTATACATTCAACTATAATTACAGTGTGTGGTTTTCAGGGACCGTTTGTCGGCGAGCGACATGCTGCAGGTGAGGAAAGTGATGGAACATGTTTATGAGAAGATCATAAACCTGGAGACCGAGTCTCAGAACACCAGTTCCTCAGCCAATGAGAAGCCGGGAGAGCAGGAGAAAGAGGAGGACGTGGCCGTCATGGCTGAGGAGAAGATTGAGCTGATGTGTTTGGAACAGGTTTGAGCTTCTCTACAGTTCTTCGGTTTTTGAGATAAATCATGCGAAGCGGTGGAGGGGACTAATTATTTTACTGTGCTCCTCAGACACTGAAAGGAGATGTATGCTTTTAATTATTAGTTTATGCTAAGTAACGGACATTAAAGTGCTTCGTAACACCATCACACTTTCCAAATGGGAATAACTCTGGAATCAAGGTACACATGCAGTTTTGACTGCCCCAGAGTTAAAAGGCATAACATTGATTAACCCACTATTAAAAATGAACGTGAATGTTCCAAATGGTGGCTTTTTAGTTACAATCATAATCAAACTGTACTCAGAAGTGGGTCATGTGGGGGAAGAGGAAAGCTGTGGGGATAAGAGAAGAATTGTCTATACCAGGGTTGAAAATGAAAATGTTGATTGTCATGCTTAAAGGGGAAAACGATTAAACCCAGGGTTAAAATAAAAAACGAGTTACTCATGGTTAAATGATTAACTTAAGGTTAAAACATTAACGTTAAACGTTAACATTAATAGCTCGCAACTAAATGGCAAAATATTTTATTAAACCAGGGTAAAAGTGAATAATAATAACAACTCATGGTTAAATTGAAAAATGGATTAACCCATGATTAAAATGGGAAAAATTATTAATCTAGGGTTAAGATTTTTTTTTATCCCAGATGAATACATTTTCCAGTTAATTAATAGTTACCCATGGTTAAACTGAATAATGTGGATTAGCCCAGGGTTAATTTTAAATGGCTAAAAAAATTATTAATCCATGGTTAAACGTGATCTTAATAGATCATGGTTAAATGGGAAAACAGGGATTAATTCACGATTAAAAAGTAAAAAGAGTCACCCATGGTTAAATAGACATTTAAATGATTAACCCAGGGTTGATATTAAAATGAGATTAAAAAGGAATATTTTAACCCAGGGTTAAAAGAAAAAAAGAAACCTATATATTATCATTTTATCAGCCCTGTCATTTAATCCTGTTAAATTCAATTTAAAAGTAAAAAAATTCATTAATCTAGAGTTATCTTTAAAACATTGTATATGTGAAAACATTGTGTACAATCTCAGCTTCCTTTCTTTTCTGAACTCTCAATCGCTAGTTGCATTAAATTTCAATATTCATTGGGTTAAACATTTAAATAGCTTAGTATTTGCATACACTTTGTTTCCACAACATTGTTTAGTCATCATTCTCTTCTGGTTCTGAAACGTCAGCGTGTCGGTTCTGTGCTCAGTCGTTGACTCGGTCTGTTTTCTTGCAGATGCTGGATCCGAACATGGACCTCCGGACGGTGAAGCACTTCATCTGGAAGAGCGGCGGAGACCTAACCCTCCATTACCGGCAGAAATCCACGTGAAGCACCACCTTCCACTCGCAGCTCGTCCCACAATGCCCTGCAGCGCTCAATTGAGGAACGTTTCGTCTCAAGAAGGTTTGGAGCGAGAGCCGACTGGCTTCAGCAGCTGAGACTCCGAGCTGCCTCTGTTTGTACATATTTGTCCCGGTTTAACGTTTCCGCGTGCGCCCTCAGAGCAGACGTCGCTGCAGCCTCAAACTCTAGAGAGCAGAGAACAGTGGGTTCGAGGATACGGAATATTCAGAAGTGCAGCTAAATATTTATGGGTAACACGATTGCTTGAGATGAAAACAAAAAAAACAAATATTGAGCTAAACACAACTTCCTGTTTTCAGAAGTACGTCTGAAATGTTTTCTAGAGGTTTGAGACAAAATAATGAGTTTAAACAAGGAAGCTCCAAAACCATGGAAGCTCTCGTAATTATGTTCAAAAGCAGAAATATCTGATGTTTTTAACGGTTGGTAGAGTTGCTAAACGTCCGGTTTGCAGATGAAACACTCTGAAATAAGTTTGGAGCGTTTTTTTTAGGTAAAAAACGTGACAGAACAGTCAGTCACTTGTTTAAATATTTTGTGAAATTATGCAAAACTACAAACTGAAGTGTTTTTGTGGACGATCGATTCTTTCAACAAATATGAGGCGGCATTTCAGCGGAGGACTTGTTCACCTGGCAGGTGTTGCAATGCAACCTGTTCTTCTACGTTTTTGCACCACAAAAGAAGACATTTCATTTCAATACTCAATCCAAATCCACAGTCTTATTTTGGTAAAAAAGAAGCAGAATCGGCACCAAGGTTGATTCTTTAAGTTCTATTTTGTGTTTTAAGGTTGCTACTTTCTTTTTTTGTACCAAAAATAACTAAACAAGTACGTTTCTTTTGAGGGTATCAAATAAAAAGTTCTTATTTAATCAAACACCAAACTCGTCGGGTATGAGAAATTAGCAAATTGATGAGAAATGAGAAATTGTTTTCTCAGACCTTTCATGGAGCATTCGCATAAAGTGAAGCTTTAGCTAGATTTAACCGTGGAAGTTCTTGTAATTATGTTTAAAAGCTAAAATATCCGATCTTTTTAACAGTTGGTGGACTTGCAAAACGCCTGGTTTCGCATCCGCAACACTCAGAAATAAGTTTTGTAAAGGGTTTGAAACGATCCAGATGGTGTTAGTCACTTGTAGATTGTTGTCCTGATGATGGAAAACTACAGACTGAAGTGTTTTTATGGTTGAGAAATTCTTTTGACAGGTATAGATATGTGCAGAAATGAGATTTTAGCTGCTCGGATACTTTCTATCCTTATATTTAAAGAGGAATTTCAGCGGAGGACTTGTTTACCTTGCTTCACCGTTTTGCTCCACAAAAAAAAAAAAAAAAAAATTGTGATGTTCTTTCCATAAATGTGGAACAAAAGTAAAGCAGAATTTGCATCAAGGTTGATTCTATTTGTTCTTTTTATAGCTTAGTGTAGCTAGTTTCTCATTTCGTACCATAAAGGAAGAACAAAAGGTGAAAATAATACTTTAAAAAGTGCAATAAAAAGGCAAATGCTTTTATTTTGAACATCTTTTGCTAAATCATGATCTGAACCAAACTCGTCTGTGTCCAGCATTCTATAAACTGGTTTTTATTTCAGTCTGTTGTGTGAAAGTAGCTACGTTAAAACACAAAAAAGGGTTAGATAATTCTCTTTTTGTTGATTCTGAGACCAAAAGAACGTTCCAGCTGCAATCCTTGCACAAGAGCCTTCCGCGTCTTCTCTGAGCTTTCACAGACCTGTGGTATGAAACGAGGCTTTAGCTGTATTTAACCGTGGAAGCTCTCGTAAATATGTTCAAAAGCTGAAACGTGACGTTTTTAATGGTTTGTACTGTTGCTAAAGCGCTCGTGACCATAAGGTTTTAGCGGAATTAAAAGATACGCTGCTATAGTTTACTCAGAATGTTACTCGAGCGCTCGTTTGCTTTGTTTTCAAGCGTTGTTATAGTTATCTTGGATTCAGAGGTTGTGCTCTTGCTTTACGATGCTTGACTCTACGTTGTGTATATTCCAAGATATATAACTCTCATTCAAAGCTGAGTAAATTGGATCCGCAGCAGCGGTGGGTTCGTTCCCCTCGCGCTGCTGCAGTTGTAAAGGAACTGTTGTTTAGTGATCATAAACGATTAAATTGGATCAGCAGCAGCAGCGGTGGTGGTGGGTTCGTTCCCCTCGCGCTGCTGCAGTTGTAAAGGAACTGTTGTTTAGTGATCATAAACGATTAAATTGGATCAGCAACAGCAGCGGTGGTGGTGGGTTCGTTCCCCTTGCGCTGCTGCAGTTGTAAAGGAACTGTTGTTCAGTGATCATAAACGATTAAATTGAATCAGGAGCAGCAGCAGCGGTGGTGGTGGGTTCGTTCCCCTCGCGCTGCTGCAGTTGTAAAGGAACTGTGTTTTAGTGATCATAAACGATTAAATTAAATCAGCAGCAGCAGCAGCGGTGGTGGTGGGTTTGTTCCCCTCGCGCTGCTGCAGTTGTAAAGGAACTGTGTTTTAGTGATCATAAACAATTAAATTGGATCAGCAGCAGCAGCAGCAGCGGTGGTGGTGGGTTCGTTCCCCTCGCGCTGCTGCAGTTGTAAAGGAACTGTTGTTTAGTGATCATAAACGATTAAATTGGATCAGCAGCAGCAGCGGTGGTGGTGGGTTCGTTCCCCTCGCGCTGCTGCAGTTGTAAAGGAACTGTTGTTTAGTGATCATAAATGATGAAATTAGATCAGCAGCAGCAGCAGCAGCGGTGGTGGTGGGTTCGTTACCCTCGCGCTGCTGCAGTTGTAAAGGAACTGTTGTTTATTGATCATAAATGATGAAATTAGATCAGCAGCAGCAGCGGTGGGTTCGTTCCCCTCGCGCTGCTGCAGTTGTAAAGGAACTGTTGTTCAGTGATCATAAACGATTAAATTGAATCAGCAGCAGCAGCATCGGTGGTGGGTTCGTTCCCCTCGCGCTGCTGCAGTTGTAAAGGAACTGTGTTTTAGTGATCATAAACGATTAAATTGAATCAGCAGCGGTGGTGGTGGGTTCGTTCCCCTCGCGCTGCTGCAGTTGTAAAGGAACTGTGTTTTAGTCATCATAAACGATTAAATTAAATCAGCAGCAGCAGCAGCGGTGGTGGTGGGTTTGTTCCCCTTGCGCTGCTGCAGTTGTAAAGGAACTGTGTTTTAGTGATCATAAACAATTAAATTGGATCAGCAGCAGCAGCAGCGGTGGGTTTGTTCCCCTCGCGCTGCTGCAGTTGTAAAGGAACTGTGTTTTAGTGATCATAAACGATTAAATTGAATCAGCTGCAGCGGTGGTGGTGGTGGTGGTGGTGGTGGGTTCGTTCCCCTCGCGCTGCTGCAGTTGTAAAGGAACTGTGTTTTAGTTATCATAAACGATTAAATTGGATCAGCAGCAGCAGCGGTGGTGGTGGGTTCGTTCCCCTCGCGCTGCTGCAGTTGTAAAGGAACTGTTGTTTAGTGATCATAAACGATTAAATTGGATCAGCAGCAGCAGCGGTGGTGGTGGGTTCGTTCCCCTCGCGCTGCTGCAGTTGTAAAGGAACTGTTGTTTAGTGATCATAAACGATTAAATTGGATCAGCAGCAGCAGCAGCGGTGGTGGTGGGTTCGTTCCCCTCGCGCTGCTGCAGTTGTAAAGGAACTGTTGTTTAGTGATCATAAACGATTAAATTGGATCAGCAGCAGCAGCGGTGGTGGTGGGTTCGTTCCCCTCGCGCTGCTGCAGTTGTAAAGGAACTGTTGTTTAGTGATCATAAACGATTAAATTGGATCAGCAGCAGCAGCAGCAGCAGCAGCGGTGGTGGTGGGTTTGTTCCCCTCGCGCTGCTGCAGGCCAGAGGATGTCACAGTTGCTCCATCGGTTGAATGTTGTGAATCAGATCACAATCATGTTTACTTTATCCTCCTCATGACTCCTGCACTTTTCTAATATTGCATGATTGTTTGTTTGTTGTTTTTTTTTTTAAATAAAATTAGAATTTTACACTTTGTAAGGTGTTGTGTTCCACAGCGCTAAAATGTGCTTAATCAAATGCTAAATGATTGATTTTATATTTTAAAAAGAGGCTACTTTTTGTAAATATGATGATTTCAGTTTTCATCCAAAAAAATACTATTAGTACATTTTGGCTACTTAATTAATTTGAATAATAATTGATTTATTTTTATATTGTAACCTTTCAATCCCTGAAGAAAAATGTGTTTGTGTAATTTTTTGTAATAAAATATTTTAAAACAAAAAAAATAAAATGTAATATGAAGTACATTATGTAGATGATTACTTATTTAATGAAATTGTAATGTTAGTTTGTTATGTTTTATGTAATGTTTAGGCCTAAATTAGAGAATTTATTTTGATATTGAAACGTAATGTTTTAGCAGTTAAAAAAATCCTTGAAGGAAAAATTGACAAATAATCAACATAGAAGAAAAAAATCTGTTAAAGAAATTTGGGTTGTAATTTACTTTAAATGTAATCCATTTCAATCATTTATAACTATATTGCTTTAAATGTAAAAATATAGTGTTTTTAAAATAATGTGCCTTCTTGCATTGATTTTCAGTGGTAATCTTTTCATATTAATATTTGTTAATACCAAAAAATTGTCAATGGTATTTTTCTGGTATTTATTTATTTTTTGCACATTTTCTTTTACTTCAAAGACATTTTATTAAACGAAGTATCCATATTTGCTCCATACTAAATAAAACACATATTTTTTTACCAAAACTAAATAAATGTGGAGTTTTAAAGAATTTTGATCAAATATTCTACAGATAATATAATAAGGTATAGAAGCGTTGTCATTGGGACTGAAGGAAAATCTGGTAGACATTAAGCAATTTAAGTGCTTAAATAATTTCAAACAATTCTAAATTTCAAGAGATGGATGGCCACGCTTGGTTTACAACAAAATACATTTTAGGAATCCACATTATTAAATTTTCAAAGCAGCCAATGGGTCTGAATTTGATTTAAATTCACCATTTTTAAAGCAGACAATTTTATTAAATAAAAAACAGAGAGCAATATTTTGCAAAACAACAAAGTAACGGAAGTTTTTACAGGTTTTTCACTCTTAAAAAGCTGTGAGGAATCATGCTCCCGCAACTCCAACGAGGGAGTTTTTAACATCCGCTCTGTTCAAACAAACACATTCTCTACATTGCTAAAATCTTGAAAATGTTGAAGAGTGCATGTGATAAATGAATTTAAACTGCATAAGCAGCCTAGGGTCTCAAATGCAAAGTACCACAGCGCCACCTTGTGTATGGGAGAACTTCTGTTATTTAATAAGCATGTAATGAGTTTTACCATCTGCTAAAAATCTCTCAAATACAATAAGCAGTCATGTTACACCTCCGGAAACTGAGATTTATTATAAATATCTACTTTAATTCCCTTCATAGAGAAGCAGATTAATAAACGCGCGTGCGGTTAGCGTTGGATATGGGCTCAGGATGTGGCTTCCGGTTCTGAAAGTGACCGCACCTCTCGCGCCGGAGGGCAGCGGTTCATTGAGAGTTCAGAGCGAGCTCCTGGATGCGCTGGGCGAGCTCCAGGCAGTGCAGCACTCGCCTCTTCTCTCTCTCCAGCTCAGCGTCCAGGAGCTGCCCCTGCAGCTTCTGACTGAAGAGCATCATGTCCTGCATGAAGATCCCCAGCGGCTCCCGCTGGCCCGCCGGCAGAGCGCCGAGCGTCTCGTCCTGGAAGCGGAAGTCAATGCGCTTGATTCGACCCAGTCCGGGGCCGCGCTCCTCCACCCAGCGCAGGGGCCTGAGGCACACAAAGACAGAGCCGGATCACGAGCAGAACACATTACATTTATTTACATTTACTTATTTGGCAGACACTTTTGTATAAAGCGACTTACATTAGGGGAGAGACAATATGTAATCTGTTACACAGTCAAAGTCTATCTCAGCTTCTCATAATAGAAATTGTATCAACTGATCTATAAACCAAAGCAGTGAGGAAGTAGAGGAAGAAGATAAAGACAGAGAAGGAAAAAAGAAAGTTTTTTTTTTATATAGTAGCTATGTCCCAAAATACACTTTTGTCTCCATACCACTAGGTGGCACTGTGCTTAAATTCAACATGCAACATGGTAACACTTATGGAGTTTGGCATTAATATCTCAAAAAGTATCTGTGATGTATAGCAAAATGAACAAATCTGCAGAATAAAAAAAAAATGTTTTTTTCAGAGTTTTGTGAAAATCGGACAAATGATCGAAGGGTTTGAAAAATTAGCAAACATCAAAAATGTGGAAAAACATTAAGATTTGAACAAATCATCAATCAGGGAGCCAGAGGAAAAGGAGTTTTGTTTCTACAAAACACGGTTCAGTAGTTTTGGCCAGACAGCAGAGTAAAAATTTGGACAAGAGGTGGCGCTATGGAGTTCTAGACTTGAAATTTGCTTCAGTAGAGCAGGAGACTCATATCTACACGTGTTCCAAATTGAAAAACATTGTTGCATGGCCCCTAATGATTCAAATGATTATATTTTCCCCATGTTTAAGCCCTTCTCCATGTATTAAAAAAAAGAGTAATAAAGAAAAAAGCAGCAGCAATGGTGTAAAAGCATCCATTCAGCAGCCGTGATCTAACCGCACTTACTTCTGCTCCTGCGTGAGGAAGTCTGCGGTCAGCTTCGTGTACTTGTTCTCCTTCTCCTCCTCCAACGTGGCACCAGTGACCCTCAGCTCCCCGAACAGATCCACCAGCCACGTCAGCCGAGAAATCCCACTGAACGCCGGGAAGCCCGAGTCCGGCTTCAGAGCGCCTCCTGACACACAAGCTCCAGCTCTTACACCGCACAGACTTGCTCTCAGACACAACGGCGTCCTCTAACGTTACCCGTGAAGTGCAGCGTGCCCTGCTCCAGGGTTTTCCCAGAGACGTCCTTCTTCAGCTGTTTGAAGTCCGGCGTGAGGAGCTCGATGTGTTCCTCATGGAGCACCAGACCTGCAGACACGGCACACTTCAAGCTCACGCGCTCGTTCTCTCTCGATACAAACAAGACCGGCTTTTAGAGATCGCCTCAGTTTATGAAAACAGAATCACAAACAGTAAAATATCTAGGGTTAACAGAACCCGTAGATATCAGCCATTTTCATTTAAAATAAAAAATTAATTGCATGCAATAACATGAACATCCCTATCTATATATATATATATATATATATATATATATATATATATATATATATATATATATATATATATATATATATATATATATATACAAACACATATGCATTTCCTCCTACTGGATGAATCTGGAGCAAAAAGGGCCAACACCTGTAAATTTGTTTTGTAAATTGAAAATGTGTTCTAAAATGTAATTTTGATTTGTAATTTGTGAACTATGGCACCACCTAGCTGCCAATATTAAATCGAGCACAGGACCCGGAATCGAGAGCACTTTTCAAGGTGTCATAGTTTAGCCAAAACAATCAGCTTTAACTATTACACTCTTCACCATAAATGGTTCTCGTACTGAGATTTTGGTTAAAGATTACTAAAGACTAGCGTACATCGTTGCCTGTAAATAACAGACATACGTCAGTACAATTGTTACTCCTCCGGTCTCCATGATGAGCTTCTCACAGGGCGTTCAGACCAAGCGCTAAACACACGGACAGAACGCCTATCTGACCGCTTTCAAACCCGGGTGCACTCGCGTGAGGAGTTTTGCGCCTTTCGCTTAAGCGAACAGCGCGGACCCAAGCGCGAGCTTTCCGGGGGAGGGGCTTCAAGAGGGGAGACAAACGGGTCAAGGAACGATGGACCGTAGCGTACGTCAACCTTTTTCCTGGCTCTGCTGCTGACCCACTCCTTTTCTCCATTCTCTTAAATAAGTGTCCCTCAACCCTTTCCATTTCTTCCTGCACACTTCCTCTGATAAATAAATCCACTAGTCAACTTAGCATTATCTAAGTTAGCAATATAAATTCATGCTCAATATGATCAATATCATCAATATTAATAAAAAAAATGTAATAATAGGACGTGGAATCATTGAGTTCGGGGTGCCCACACACTGAGATAATAATTTCCTCCTCCATTGTTGTTGTGAATGTGAATGTTCTCTCTACAAGAGCAAGCCCCTGATTGGTTGTCGCGCAAACGAACTGAATGAGTAGAAAATATTCCTACTGCCGCGATCAGTCCGTTGTGTAGCGACGCGTCTCTCGTGCCTCGTCTCTCACAGCATTCGCGTCCCCCGCGCCGCGTGGTTCGGACCCTTCGCACCGCGTGGAGCCTTATCACGTCTTTACATTGAAATCAGCCGCTCTTACCGCATCACTCGCGCTTGGTGTGTAGACAGCATCAGAGACAACCCTGACGGGTTCGATCGGGGATCATCTAGTCGTGCCTGCATCCTGTGACTTATTTCCAGTGAATTAAAAAAAAAAATATTGAGAGCTCCTTCAAGGTTCAAACAGAGAGCGAGGAAACTTAAAGAGAGCGCGAGGACGCCGCAGCACTCCTAATATTCACGCTCTTAAACACTCGATATGCTCTCGATTCCCTCTTTAGCGCTCGCTTTTTGTTCCAGTGCTCTCCATGCCTGATCCTGTGCTCGATTTAATATTGGCAGCTGGTTGGCTCCATAATTTGAAATGATTTGATAATTTTAGAAGACACATTTTCAAGATACAAAGCAAATTTACAATGTGTTTTCTGAAAAGTGTTACGTAAATGTGTTGCACCTCTCGGCCACCGCTTTCGTCCTCCGAAATAAATCATGTTTGAGCTCAAGATTTCTTACGTAGCTGCACTGAATTATTAAAACACCTAGTTGCCAGGTTTTCAGTGTCCTAACTATATTTAAGTTGGTTAGACAGCAAAAAAAGTCTTTCAAGTAAGCTTTGCAGGGCAGTCTACACACCTTTCTCTTGCGCCAGGCCGAAGAGGTCCAGAGCGGAGGTGTAGCTGAGAGTCATGGGGTACTCCACACACACGTGCTTCCCGGCCTCCAGGAACGTCCTGAGATGCAGAGCAGAGGAGAAACTCCTTTAGAAGAGCAGCGAATGACCTTCAGCATGCGCGAGGAGGAGAGCGACCTGATGAGCTCCTCGTGGCTGCTGTTCTCCGTGCAGATGAAGGCCGTGTGGACGTCGCCTCGGCTCAGGGCCTCGCTCACGCTCATCTGCTTCACTCCCTGCTGCTCCTCCAGAGTCCTTCTGCACACGCAACCTTCGTTAGCATTCTTGCCTTTCGACGCAACTTTTCAGAGTGGAAAATATCCCATGCTGCGTCCCAAATGGCGTGCGAAATGAAAATTATAGCGTCCTAGAAGACATAAAAAAAGTGTTCGAGCGGGACCCGAATGACACTTTTTCCAGTTAGATTCTGAAGAGCAGATCGATGAACGCTCAACCGGCTGATATTACCCATAATCCCCTGCGCTCGGGCGGAAGGAGTTTCCTCTGGGACCCAAACAAGCAAGCTCTCTCTGAAATACGACTCATTTTGAAAGAAGACGCTCAGAAATAAATAATATCAATATAGAGAGTGTTATATCTATTATAAGAATATTTTATTGAAGGAATGGAGAAGAAGGAGTTCACGCGATCACAGCTCCTTCAGTCACGTGATGTTTTAGGTCGTCCCAGATCGAGCTCTCTCTCTCGTCTCACACACTAAAAACTATCTACAGTTTCTTCTGTAAATGAGTGTCTACATTACGAGTGCAGTAGAAGTGTTCGGATTGGGACGCAGCAACAGTTTGAGATCGTATGCTGTGGAAATGGTGACATCTAATGGCAACACTTGGAACTGCGGAACCATTTAGGCGTTAAATAATGTTCAGACACAAAGATGCACCTTTTTATGTTATTTAAGGTTACATTTTAGACCTTAGATAAACACCTGTACTGTGGTGGCACCAGTGGTTGCACGTTTGTGGCCGACCTTCACAATAGGCTTCATTTGAGTTTAACCTAAACCTGCTTTTGATGAAAAAAATATTTGCACTAAAATAGTATAAATGAGGCATTTTGGATAAAAATAGGTCCAAATGAGGAGCAACAGGCTGCAGAACTGAATAGAATAGCAAAGAAAAATCCCATCTTTGTCATTCGTCTGTGGAAGTGAATGGATCGTTGTTGGAATAAAGTGAGTTCCGCAGCGTAGGACGAAAGAGTTCCTGTGAGCTTGTGTTACTGAACTGCAGACTCAGCCTCCGAGGCCTCAGAGTTACCCAGAGTCATGCGGAACATAAGACAAAAAGGAGCATAAGCAGATGTGGAAACAGCTTCTTTAAATCTAGCGTTTTGCCGAGTCATGAGAACAACAAAAAGGTCTCCTCAGAGTTCCTCTAGAGCTTAACGGATCCAAACAGAAGAAGGAAATAACCCTGGGAGCACCGCGTACGAGTGGACAGAGAGGTTATCCTGTGCGTGTGTGTGTGTGCGTGTGTGTGTGTGTGTGTTAGTGTGTGTGTGTGTGTGTGTGTGTGTGTGTGTGTGTGTGTGTTAGTGTGTGTGTGTGTGTGTGTGTGCGTGCGTGTGTGTTAGTGTGTGTGTGTGTGTGTGTTTCATCCAGATCGACAAACATCAGTTAGCGTCAGCAACAAAGCCAGAAGTCTTGGAGTCATCATTGATGGAACACGGTCAGTGGAACCTCGAGGGCGGGGCGATAGCAAAAATAAAATTCCAGGTGTAAAAAAATATATATATGTATATATGATTAACGATTTAAATCTTAAAATCAATGTGCTGATGAGTTATTAGTTCTTATTTCTTAATTTTGGAGCAGTTTAAGATTAAAAAGTGTGAGTCTGGAAGATTCCTCACTGATATTTTAAGAATTTTCTGCTTAAAGGTTTAAAATCTAAGAAATGTTACTCTCTCATACTTGCTCTTATCACTCTGTAATAAGAGGAACATTTTCTGGTTCAAGAGAAGCTTTTTGTGACTTTTATTCTGTTTAAAACTTCATGGTAAAACGCTGTGTTCAGGGGCTTAAAGCCTAAAAATAATAATAAAAAAGGGTATTAATAGAGTAAATTAGTTTGTCCTGAAGCTTTGTTTCAGTTCATTGTGAAAATGTCAAACATTTAAAAAACATCTCGCTAAAAGTCCACGACTCAAGCTGCGACTGAAATCATCTACATAATTATTTATTTGTTTACTTTTATATTACAAAATTAATTACGTACATCAACTATTGATGTTGCTTATACTAAATAAATGTATGTGAATCAAGCGACTATGACGTGCTTCTTCACGATCTCTGCACTTTTCATCCTTAGACTCTTGATGTCCAATAAAAGCTCGTTTTCTACGCGTCAGCTCGACTTAAAGTGAGAGAAGCGGAGATATGAGGCTAAAACGAGAACGTTTTTTTTTATCTAGATAGAAGACTTTTCTCTTTAATCGTTTCGTTTTCTTCACGTGAATTGTAGCGATGCGGGTGCTTTATCTTAATTCTAAAAAAAAAAAAATCTTTACGGTTAGTTTACAGTGGGTTGAAACAGAATATCTAAAACTGTTGACATCTGCAAACACATTTTTTTTTTAAATCTGAAATATTAATGGTGGACGACTGGATGCAGATTGTCAGAATAAAAAATGACATTCATAACTGGATTAAAAAAATAAATAATTGTATGCCCCACCTCTCTTGTAAAGCAGCTGTCCGTATAACATTCATCTTTTTATATTTAGAAAATGTTCTTTGACTCTTTGTAAGGGAACCTTGGATGTCTTGATAGACGCTGACAAATAAAATGATCTATTATTATTATTACTATTAAACAGAAGCAGACCTGGAGATGAAGCCCTTGAGGCAGAGCTTCTCGGCGGCGCTGGACGGAGGGCGAGCGGCCTGAAGGTCTCTCATCCTCGCGTTCCCTGCGATCCCGAGTCCTACAACCACAGCTCCAAGCATGGTTCCTGCAGAGCGCACGCAAGAGAACGCGTCAGAACCTGCTGCTGCTGCTGCTGCTTCAAAAATAAATACATAAATAAAAAAAAAAAAGAAGTTGCTGCTCCAGAACAGCTTCCTTCCTTCACCAATCCACATTTTACACTCACACAAGCGCCGAGTGGATTTAAGGCAGGAAATGAAAATGTCACACGAGTAAATCAGGTTTATGTGAATCGTGAAATACATTTACATTTATGCATTTGGCAGACACTTTTGTCCAAAGCGACTTGCATTAGGGGAGAGACAATATGCAATCTGTTACACCGTCAAAGTCGGTTAATTAGTTAACCGATTTAATTTAATTACACCATCAAAGTCAGTTAATTAAATTAGTACTTGTACGATCTGAGTGTTTGAGCAAATCTGAGTGAATTCTCACGAAATCAGGAATCTCTTACACACTCTCTGTTACAGAAACAAAACTAATGTTCTAGTACAACTCTTTTCTTAAGGGGTTATGGTTAAAAAAACTTAAATTCCTCCTATAGTGAAAACATATATAATTGCGAGGCATCGGATTGGGATCTTCGAGAACCGTTACATGGCTACCATAAACGGAGTAAAGAACTTGTTCGTAACATCTGGAGCTGTAGAAAACAAACACAGCTGGTTCTGAAGAGAGTTAGTAAATCGAGGCGTTGCGAAACTACTGAACACAGCGTTTATCTCTGAGGAACCCGAAGAGAGGGCAGGAAGCTGCGCATGAGCGAGATAAAGCTTGCTTACGCAGACCCTCGCAGCCTTTTCTCAAGAAAAAACCTTAACAAGAGAAAGATGGACCGGCGAGCTTCTCTGGCCGCTGCCGAAGCAATCTTACTTCAAAGTCAGTTTCTAAACACATTCTTTAATGCAACGCACTCTAACATTTGGGACCGAAGCAAAGATTTCAGGAGTTTGCTTTCAGGGTTCTTCATTGTTTCCTTCAGATTTACTTGACAACTCAAAACTAAATGAAGTTAAAATATAAAACATGAACCACACTCCATTTAAATATTTTCTCTCTGCTTATCAGCATTTTTTTATTGGTCACTTTCTTGAGCATTTTGTGTTGAATGTACCCTACGAACACATTTAGCTTGAGTGCAACGAACCATGAAACACAAATCTAACAAAGAAAAAAAAAAACTTAAATCTTTACAGTTAGTTTACGGTGGGTTGAAACAGAATATCTAAAAGTGTTGGAACATCTGCAAAAAATATTTTTTAATCTGAAATATTAATGGTGGACGACTATAAAAAATTACATTCACAACCGGATAAAAAAATAAAATAAATGTATGCTCGACTGTAAAGCAGATGTTCGTATAACATTCAACAGCACTTAACTACTTATTTATATTAAAAAAATATTTTTTAATCTGAAATATTAATGGTGGACGACTATAAAAAATTACATTCACAACCGGATAAAAAAATAAAATAAATGTATGCTCGACTGTAAAGCAGATGTTCGTATAACATTCAACAGCACTTAACTACTTTTTTATATTAAAAAAATATTTTTTATCTGAAATATTAATGGTGGACGACTATAAAAAATTACATTCACAACCGGATAAAAAAATAAAATAAATGTATGCTCGACTGTAAAGCAGATGTTCGTATAACATTCAACAGCACTTAACTACTTATTTATATTAAAAAAATATTTTTTAATCTGAAATATTAATGGTGGACGACTATAAAAAATTACATTCACAACCGGATAAAAAAATAAAATAAATGTATGCTCGACTGTAAAGCAGCTGTTCGTATAACATTCAACAGCACTTAACTACTTTTTTATATTTAAAAAAAAATTTTTAATACTTCCTTAATTTTCTCAAATCGTCCTCGTAAACCACGTATACATACATTCCTATAAATATACATATATTAAACAAACATCACATCTAGAGTCAATTTCCATTACATTCATTCATTCATTCATTCATCTTCATGTCGGCTTTCTTCCCTTTCGGGGTCGCCACAGCGGAATGAACCGCCAACTCTTCTGGCATATGTTTTACGCAGCGGATGCCCTTCCAGCTGCAACCCATCGCTGGGAAACATTCACACACACATTCACACTTTAACACTATGGGCAATCGTTCTTATTCAATTCACTTATTCCGCATGTCTTTGGACTCGTGGAGGAAACCGGAGCACCCGGAGTAAACCCACGCGATCACGAGGAGAACATGCAAACTCCACACAGAAATGCCACCTGCCCCAGCCGAGCCTAGAACCAGCGACCTTCTTGCTGTGAGACGACCGTGCTACCCACTGCGCCACCGTGACGCAATATAATTTCCATTACAATCACAACAAAATTTTTATCTAATTTAACACGAAATGACGGGCAGTTAAAAAAGTTACAATAAAGAACAGCTTTATCTAACCTGTATCTTATCTTTGACTGAATTTCTGAGTTTTTAAATGCTGCGCATACACTCGGCCTTGTTCGGTGAAAACTTTAAAAATCATGAATTTATTGTGGCTTACTTTGGAACCATTTTGTTTTCGTGGGAGACCAGAAAATAAACAAATGTACGATGTGCTCTTCATTTTACCCCAAAATGTTCCCTTTGTGTTTAAAAAAAAAAAACTTCACACAGAGAAATGTCCTCTTCTCACCCTAATCCTTTAATTCTTTAAGAAATTCGGTGGAAAATAAAATAATTTCCTTGTTCCTGTCCACAAAATTCACAGAAAGGTGGAAATTGAAACGATCTCTTTATGAAAACCTGTTTAACTGGAAGAATTCTGTGCAGCAGTTAGAAGGACACGTCTTTAATGCTATTCTTTAAACCATAGTTGTATAATAATTAACCAATGTGAATCGTATTCATTACTTTAGATTATTATTGCAATGTTAAATCCATTAGGCATCTTGTTTCTGAAGCAGATTTAAAGCAACTGCAAAAATAATTTCATAAATACATTTTATTGATTGACTTTTCTTTCTATTCAGGTCAAACAACGAAGCCCCTAAAAGGCAAAGATGATACAAAAAGAGCACGAGTTATAACCTTATTAATACAATTCTGTTTTAGAATATCAAATATGTTCTTTATCATCAACAAAGCAAAATCCACGCTATGGCTCTCATCATTTTTTGTGTTTGTAGTTGATAATATTTGACATTTAACTAAATACTATCATTTCTGAGATTGAACAGTAATTAAATCAACAGTTCAAGCTCTTCACAGTGAACACCTAAAAATAAAAGACTTCGAGAGTAAAAGTAACAGCAAACAAACGTATTTATCTTTAAATACGAATTAATACCTGGACAGTTTAGCTCCAGCCTTAACGAGAAACCTGCACAGGAATATTAGAAAGATTGTTACAAAAAACTAAGTCAGTTCTTAACTCAGATCTGCAAATATAAACACTATTTAGGTTTTTAGCTATCTTTGCGAAGCGGAAGCTGACAGTGCACGAGTGGCAGCTTGTTTTCAGAATTGGTGCGTAACAATTAAAGAAAGACAAGAACGCGCAAATAATCGATTGCATCACAACTATCGTTTCATAACGAGGGCTTAAAGAAAGAAACACGCGACTCGCCTGGAAACGAATGTCTGCCGGAGATGTTCAGCGCATCTGCAGCAGCGATCCAGAGGTGAACGGCATTATATACCGAGGCTTCAAACTACTTTCATAACTCCTTTTTCGTAACCGCGCGTGCGTCTGACGTCATCCAGCACGCTTGCACATGTTCCTGTTTTGAGACATAAAAGAGCGAAAATAAACTCGTTACCCTGAGAAATATGAGATTCAATAGAGAAACAAGTTGCTGCCTGATGTGTTAAATGATGGTTTGAGACCGTTCGGTGTGTTGTAAGCGTACTAGTTTGTTAAACACAATTTGTTGAATAAAGTTGTTTCAAAACAAGATGGCCGCCCCCATAACGCGTCTCGGTTCAATGTCCTGCTGACGGTGGGTTTAATTTGTAGTTATTTTTACAAAATGACTCTTGAAATATACTTGCATATCATCAGAACTGTAGTGCTAGATTATTTTTAAGTTCGTGAAATTAAAATGGCAGTTGTATTGGATGTATATGTTTGTCAATTCAATTTCATTTAACGAAAAAATGATGAAATATAAAAATAATATATATTTTTTATATTGTATATGTGCTGTTGTAATTCTGAACACTTTTGTAACTAGTACGTTCACCCTATTGTCCATTAAAATGTATATTTGTAAAATTAAGCATGACTATTAACTGATTAGACAGACTCAATTATAGATCAATTTGGGAAGCCATTAATTAAAATAATCAAGCGCTTTAAGTGTCTAGAAAATACTATCATAAATGGTATTCATAATTTATTAAAGAATGCATTAAATTATTAAATTTTAAAGCAAAACGTTTAGTATTACTCAAAGTTACCTTTAACAAATCAAATGTAGTTTGGAAAAATAATTTTAATATAATGTATTTAAGGGATGTAAAAACAAAAGTCTATTATGTTTAAAAATATAAACTAACTTTTAACAGCAAAGCTGCGTGTTTGACACAATGAACATTTTTTTTCTTGTGGAATAATTACTCGAATTAGCTGTTACGGTTAGGCTTCATCAGTCATTTAACATGCTAAATGTTTTAAAAGACTTTGATGGGAAAAAAATGCTCTGTAGATACTCATATAAATGAATGTAAACACATTCCAATAAAATTACTTGATCAACAATATCATTTTAGTAAAATAAAATACAAAAAAATAAATTGGTCAGATGTATCCGCCCTAACGGAGATGTTTAAAGTGGAGTTTTGTGAATGAACTAACCGAACCCTTGACAGTGTTTTACAGAGCGCGTTGATTTCGGGGCTCAGGATGAGCCGCCGCACCATTTCGCTTCTGAAGCAGATGGCCGTCTACATGACCATCTTAACCGGCGGAAGCTGTGGGATGATGTATTACCTCATGCAGAGTCAGTCATGTTTATTCAGCTAAAAAAATCCAGAGTATTTCCCTGCGACTGCATTGGACGTCTGACTCCGCCCATCAGTGTGTGATGTCAGAAACCAGATCAGTAAAAGGTTTCATTCGTCAGGATTAGGGGATAATGGACATCACTGACACGGCGGAGACGGACAGACGTCCAGTGCAGGGTTCAGCGAGACGCCTCTCAAAAAATGACCGATCTCCACATCGTCCGTCTCGAAACATTCCTGAAGATATTAGATTTTAAACATTAGAGCAGGGGTATTAAATCCAGACTCATTACAACTCAATCAGATGCTGTTTACTTAAAAAAATTACCACAAAAAAGTTGTGTAATATAGTTAAACTGAAAAGAAATGATTCAAAAGCAACTCTTCAACTATCAAGTGACAGCTTGTGTTATTTTGGGAATTTAGATTTTTGAAACGCCATTTTAACGAATCGTTCATTTAAATGAATTAAAAACGAAAAGCGTCAGTTTATAAAAACACGTATTTTATTAACAGCTTTGTTTTTACATCTAACTTAATTACACAGAAAGGGTTTGGGGTTATTTCAAATAAAACACTTTTTCAAAATAATCTTTCACCAGATGTTTCTAAAAGTAAACGCAAACCTCGTTGTGTCTTATGGCGGTGGAGGATTTATCTGGAGAAGTCAGAAAAGCCTGATCGTACAACCTCGCTGACCTTTCTTGATGTGACCAGAACCTCCAGCATGACCTTGTGAACCCAATAATATGTAAAAAGACTTAAGGTTTATCTAAAAAGACACATTCCTTTAAACCTTCTCACAGCACAAGACAAAAACTGTAATGGAAAGTTATACAGTGTGGCCAGAGCCTCCAGGAGACCCTTGGGAACCCCAAAAACTATTTTCCTATTAAAACTACAACAGTTTTTAATAAAAGATTAAAGGATGGAGTTATAAAGGACAAAATGTATTAAAACATCAGGAAAAAGCACAGGAGGAAGATCTGCAACCCATGCAATGTGACCAGAACCTCCAGGAGACCCTTGGGAACCCAAAAACAAAACCCAGAAGAATAGTTTGTAATGGGATCTAATGAGATGGCTTTCAAGGAAACTTGGTTCTGCAGTAACAAGTGCATCCGAAAGAAATCTCAAGATCAGTTTAAAATCTCTTCAGTAGTATTCTGAGACTGAACAGAAGTTTTAGGGCTATGTGACAGTCCTGCGGTGGTTTACTCTTGACAATGTTTTATATTTGTGGAGATTCTACCTTTTTATCCTCGCAGCTTGTGGTGAAACTCTGCTTTGTTCTGATCGTGGATGATGTTTCCTCCAGAGAGGTTTTCCCAGTGTGAGTTCTACCAGCTGGCGATTGGAGAGCTGGAGAGGAACTCCTCTGCGATGGCCAGTCTGGGCTGTCCGCCGCTGAAGATCCACAACATCCGCCTGACCGACTCTCACAACCGCGTCGATCAGAGCCAAGCACAGGTACACACACAAACTTTTGGTATTGGGGGAAAAAGTAAATTAAGGAAAAATCGTTCTGACAGTCAAAAAATGTAATCGAAAGGAAAAAGTTTTGGCATTGGAAAAAAACGAATTAATTGCGAGGAAAGTAGTTTGGCATTGGGGAAAAGTAAATTCAAGAAGAGAAAAAGTGTTGCTGTGAAATAAAATTAATTGAAGCGAACCAATTTTTGGCATTGGGTAATATAAATTGAAGAATTAAAATTAAAAAAATAAATATATATATATATATATAGAAGTGGAAAATAGTTTGGCATTGGGGAAACCGTAAATTAAAGAAAAACATGTTTTTGGCGTAAGAAAAAATGTAATTGAGGGAAACAAAGTTTTGACATTGGGGGAAAACGTACATTAAAAAAGTTTGTAATTATTTAATTGAAACTATAATAAAATGTTTGTTTTTGGCAGCAATAACAATTAACTGGTGGCAAAATTGGGGTTGAATTTATTGCAACATTAAAACACGTTCTTTTCTCTTGTTTTTAGTAGAACAAGAAGTGGAGAATTGTTGATATTTTGAGTGTTTTTGACAGCAGTTATTGACATGAAGATTGTTTTCGATGTCAAAATAAAGTATTTAAAATGGCTCCTTTAACTGATTACATGTCAGTAATCATTTTCATGAAAAACGTTCTACTTTTATTTATTCTCTGAATATATTCGCATGAATTATCTCAGAATCTTACCTGGGTTCCTTTTAAACCTAAAGATGGCCAACGAAGTTCAGGGGTCCCTCTGCTGCCAGTAGGTGGAGCTAGCAATTAACCGAAGCACTCGTTTTACAACTAAAAATAACTTTAAGGAAAGCACTTATCTGAAGTGTGGTATATTTAAGGCCAAACTGACATTCTAATGAAAACTTTGTGGCTTAAACGCGTGTATTCCAGCTGAAGATCCCAGTGAAGGGCCAGACGACCGGAGGATACCTGTACACCAGCTCCAGCAGGAACACGGAGGAGAACAGGTGACACCCTGCGCAGCTCAAACCTCTGCTTCTGTGGAAGAATCTCAGAGGTCTGAATGTGTTGGTCTGCAGGTGGGAGCTCCAGGAGGTGTTCCTGAGGCTGAGGGAAGGAGAAATCATCGAGATCTTCAGTAAGAGCCCGTCCGAGCAATGACTTCCACGTCCTGACCTGCAGACGTCAGTGCGAGAGATCCTCCGAGTCCATCGATCGAGGCTCAAACGTTAAATAAAGAGGTTTTTTTTAAAGCTTCGTCTTTCTTTCAAAAGAAGAATGCTTGAAAAGTTTAGTAGAACATCTTTTTTTTTGTTCTGTGATGTTTTTCAATCAAGGACCTTCACAAGATTACACACAAAAAAATACACATACGGGAAGCAAGACAGCTACACCTCTGTTTAAGCCAAAATAGTTTTGAATGCTAATAAAAAGTAGTTAATTTTATCTGTTCAGCTTGCATTCTCAGATTCAAGAACAGTAACGGAAAATAGCGAGCTCAAAAACACAACTACAAATCAAAACACTAAATACCTCATCATAAAACACTCAGTAAATAGTTAATTGGTTTTATTTGCAGAATATATATATATATATATATATATATATATATATATATATATATATATATATATATATATAAATAGTATATAAAGCCAACTGGAAACTCCTGCCCAGCGTTCACCTCACCATTCATATTCATATTTTTCAGCGTTTATTCAGTAACTATTTGCATATTTACCAAATCCTGATGTGAATAACAATATTTGCCCGGAGCCCCTTCCCGTTTAGTTCCTACGGGACTTTCTTGGAGTCCCACACACTGCAGCCTGCGGAAAAGTACTACCTCCGTCATCTGAGGCACGGTGAATGGGTCTCCAACAGCGTGTTTCATACTTAAAACATGAACAAAAACTCCATGAAAGCATCTATAATGATTCCAGAAACAGTGGATCGGAGAGAAGATTGGCTGTATGAGATGAGGGTTAATTAAAACCCGAGAGGTAGAGTCTAAATTTAGCCGTAGCTATCATATTTAGAGACAAGATGACGAGTAAACAGACTTTCTGGTTTATTTTCGAGGAGCATTTGAAGAGAAAAAGATCACCAGATCCGCAGGAATTCTGCTCCCACCCTTGATGATAAAAAGATGGGATATATATAGTGCTGTTTTCAATGTTCTGAAACATGTGATGGGAGCAAATTTAACACGTGAGACCCACTGCGTTTTCTGGATCAATACACAATTGAAGTGAATTTAATGACATAGTAGAGTATTTAATTGAGAGTCACACACCTGTAAGATCGGATTAATGCTTGACTCAAAGAACAAAGATGGGTGAGTGAAGTTCAATAACTGTTTTTTTATCTCCAATCAGACGATGAACCAAAGGAGCTGCAGCAGTCAGGTTTGCGATAGAAAGTGATTGTTTATTGACATTCGGTAACAGTGTGATGCTGTAGTTACAGAGCTTGGCCTGAGTGAGGCGCTATACATGACCTCAAACACAGTTGAAAACATTTGTACATGTCCGCTCGTGTTCTCCTCAATAAAGATAACGTTGGAAGTGTAGGAAGAATCGAAGCAGGCGAGGGTTGCGTGTTCGTGGTGGAGCGGGAGCCAGATCTGTCGTTTTGAGGCTGAAAATCCTCCTCGGTGAAAAAACATCCAGCACAACAGCCAAAAAAGGACCCTTTCGAGTGCATAGTACCTGTGAATTAACATTAAGTGTTCTTCTTCTACGTTTAAAAAAACCGTGGCTGTCGTTTGGATCCATCACAGTTTCAAATGTGGATTTTAAGTACAGTGTTCGAGCAAATATGTACACGTTCATCATACAGACATGTTATCAGGAGAGGCTGTTCAGACGCAGGTTTTGTACATTCCTAAAATCTGACGCTCTCCGGAAGCATTGCTTGAATGTTTGAACATTTCAGAGAATATGGAGAGCCATCGGGGTCAAAAGTCGTCATGCGAAACCTAAAATGAAATCAAACACTAACCTTCGACAAATGTGCAAAAAAAACCCTTTTAAAATGTGTGTTTCATTTCCCCCAATAAGATTCTGTTCTGTTTAACAGGTGTTTTAGCTTTAGTTCATTATGTGCATGACTAGAGAGCGACATCATATGTCAGCAGGTGGTACTACAGCTAGGGTAGTGAAGTTTGAGGAAGCTTTATAGTCAGGAAGCGACGGCATGAGGAGCGATTAACACGTCACTGAATCGCGTATGTTATATCTGCTACAATCTTGTATTCACAGTTGCATCGCTGCTATGTATCTGTTTCATACAATTATTTAAGACCCATTAGAAATTATTTAGATTGGATTTTAAACATTTGATACTTTGTATTGAGCTCAACTCAACTTTATTTATAAAGCACTTTAAACAAAACAAGGTTCACCAAAGGGCTGAACAAAGCATAAAATTAGTAAAAGCACACGGCAAATATCAGACATAAGACCATTAACATACAATACAGTCAAGATTCTCAACTAAAAGCCAAAGTGAAAAAATATGTTTTAAGAGCTGATTTAAAAATAGAAAGCGGTCCAGGGGCAAGTCTTTCCAGATCTTGGGTCCGAAGGCTGAAAAGGCTCGAACACCTCTCAGTTTGGTTTTTTTTAAGAGATGTGTGCATTGAATGTAGATTTGGGCTCCCGTCATTCAAATGTTGACTTATATTATTTGTATTTGGTTCAGTTTTACGTATTTGTTCGTCAATAAACGTGTAGACGACGAGTGGAGTCCTCAGAGTCTGTGATAAGAGAAGACAGATTGTTTAGTTTAAGCCAGTAGCAGCAGACGAGCACCGAGGCGGCCGAACAACAGTGGCCTCTGTAACGCCACAAACATGGCTTCATAAAAGGTTGTGTTGTCCCAAATTGGACTTTTTTTTATTTAAAAAAATGTGTCAAGATTGAGTCCTTAATGTTTCACAGTTCAATCAACTCTTACAATTTACAGTTTGTGACTAATTGCTATTGTTTTATTTTTCAATAATGCATTATTGGAAAGTTTTACAATAGTGCGCACTCACGATGCAAGACAATACACTGCAACTATAGGATTAAATTCCCTTCGTAATTATTAATATATTATAATACAAGAGCAGGTTTTAAAACAATATGGGAAAATTTCAGTTTTAAAAACAAGAGTGGAAATGTGTTTGTTAACCCTTTAACTGCGTACTAAAGGAAATGGTTGAACATATCTTGAGTCGCTGTATTTTACTTCCCTTCTTTTTTTTATAGGTAAAAAAAATCATTTTGGTCAAATAAAAAGCTGAAATATTTTAAGTGATACCTCAATTTTTTTTCTTCATAATTACGGTTCATTTTGAAGGCATTTATGTGTATGGTACTTTTGCCGCAAAAAGCTATATCAAAGACTTTAGTAGTCACTGATGGTTAAAAAATTATGGGAAGTGGAAGGTATAGTGATATTAGGAGCTAAAAATAAAAAAAATAATTGTTCAATTGTCTTTTTCTTGGTGTGGAAGTTAAAGGGTTAAAAATTACAAACGCATTCGAATTAAAAACAGCATTATTTGTGCTGAAGAATTCCGAAAACTGGCTCGTGAATTCGCAGCTTTCCATGTGCACTCACGATCTCAGCTGATGTGGACCCGCATTCTCTCGATTCTTTAATTCTGCGTTTGTGCTCAACAAGTAGTCTCCCGGGATCACATTTGATGTGTTTTGCTTTTAGGTAAACAAGATTAAGACACACACTTTAAGTATAGTTTTGTAATATTGTACTTGTGTTGACTTGAATAGTATAATCGTATAAGAATCTGGTTTGTTTGATTTGATTTGATTTGTTTTTCTTGCTATTTTTGATATCTGGCTTTAGTATCAAATTCACCTATTGAGATGCTTTACTCTACGAATGTCTGTCCATGCAACTCGTAATTATTTGCGAACCTCTTATCCAATAAAAGGACACGCCCAACCTCGCGGGAGACCAATCAACAGTCCTCACACTCGCCTCTAGGGTTGCCCCGATCAGGAAAAAAAACACTGTTCCTGCTTAAAGATTAAAATGCTAGTTTTTAAAGATATTTTGTAAAGCTTAATTTGTTTTTTTTTTATAAATATATATATATATATATATATATATATATATATATATATATATATATATATATATATATTAATTTATTTAATTATTTTGTGTCGTAGCAACGCTAACAAGTTTTGTTTTGATTCAATTCTGTGGTAAAGAAAAAGAAATAAATGGAAAATAAAAAAGAAAACTGGGACAACCTGATTGAGTTATAACCCTAATTTATTCTTATTGCATCGTCAAACTGTATCCAATCAGGAAAAATGATCGGAATAGCATCGAGAGCAAAAAAAAAAAAAAGAGATTTGGATTGGGAAATATTGTGATCGAGATCGAATCTGGTGCATTAGAAAAAAAAAAAAAAAAGAGTCTTAATTTCAATTGGACAAAAAAAAGAGGGGTTTAATAACCCTTTAAAATCAAGAGTTAACTCAGAACATTACCAAATTTTCAATCGTTGGACTATTTTAGCCTCACCTCTGCTCTTACACAATTTCAGTCCTCCATTCAGATCAGTCTCGCATCAAGAATTTTGACCCCGATGGCTCTCCATATCAGACACTCAAAGCAGGTTCTATTACATTTAAAGGGACGCTTCGCCCTCGGATCACAACCTCCACAAACCAAATCATGTTTGCAGTAAACCAACACATGCACCAAAGAAAGGCATCGTGTTAATGAATAACGATTGCAACGTATACGAAAACATTCACGTCATCATAAAAGTGTAAACATGAACAATATTTAAACCTTCAGTACAGAAACCGAGATGATCACAATCACCGAAATCCACAGAACCAGCTCTGAATCAATAAATATTTCATCTTAAAAGCACAAATCAGGCGCGTCAAGAGCTTGGCTGAATCTTTAACGATTTTAAAATCACGTTATTAAATAGGTTCTTAAATAGAAATGCAATTTTCTTATCACTTTAGTCGAAGAGATGCAGCAGAAGGATAACATTTGATCCCAACCAGATCGATCAAATAAATAGATTTGTATTCTCTGTAGAAAGCGAATATATTTCTTGCCTTTATGAAGAATAAATTAAGAAGAGGTACTTCAGTTCTATTGGCTCAATCTGATTTTTAATAAGTATAATTCTAATAGACTTCTGTCAGCTTTGAAGCTCTGTTAACTCATCGCTCGTCAGCTTCTGGAGATAGAAACACTCCATAAACTCAGCTCCTCCCTCGAACACCGACGTTTTTGCGTGATTTTACTCGCATCACACCGTGGAAATGTTCGTTACTTGTTTTGAGGAGTCGGTCGAAGCGAGAGTGTGTATGGAGCACTCTGAACATGTGATCAAAAGAGCCAGCTTTCATTGGTTGATCGATGAAGCCACTTGGTTTGGATTTATTTGAATTATTTTGTAATTTTAAAAATTTATTTCAGGTATTTTGGGGCGTTTAAATTTAGTTTTATTGTAAATATTTTTTTGCACTTTTTTTTTTATTGATTTTGTAAGATTAAAATGTAATGTTTCCCCCAAAAATTCTGTTAAATCCACAAATATGGATACTTTTATTATCGTTCCTATTTACTTTCATTTTAAAAACTTAAAATGTGTTTTTTTTCTCTCCATTTCAAATCTTTTAAGCCCTATCCATTCAGTTTAGATTTATTTGGTGAATATATCTGAAATTTAAATTTTTTTGCTCAATTTTATATTTTTTTACATTTATATTAATTTTTTATATTTAACTCCCCATTTTTTAAATGTGTATATATTTGTTGTAACTTTAAAATGTTCATATTCAAAGATACTTTATTTTTTTGAACTTTAAATGTATTTGTTTCCTTTGAACATTTCATATATTTTTTTATTTAATGACATTGATTTTCAATTTTCTAATTGATTCATATAAACAATTAATTATTTCCTCCTTTTCATGCATTTTAAATCACAGGATTTATTGTAAGTAGTTTTATTTATATTAAAATTTTTCATTAAAATAATTTGACTTCATTTAAGTTCTAAGGCTGTTTCTGTCCCCTAATTCATCGAAATTCATAAACATGCAGTCAAATGTGTATTTCTGTATTTAAAAAGATAACATAAAAAGGCAGAATTTTTTTTTTTTGCTCTGCAACCGTGTGTGCTCGCGTCCGAGCCTTTTATTTCTTTACGAAGCCAAATCGTATACGAATCTTCACGCCTAAACGTCATCTAGATCTGTCTGGCTGTTAATTCCACACGATCAGGAGACCCACAACATCCTGCAAGAGACCAGCTTCCCAGCTCACAAACTGATCTTACAAGAACGTTCTGGGAGCGTTACCGCTAACGTTGCAAAAACGTTAGTTAGTTTTTTTACCATCCAAGAACGTTCACTCAAGGTTATTAAAACGTTTGTAGAATATTCATCACTCACAAAAAACGTTCTAGGAATGTTCTGAGAATGTCATTTAGATACTATTTTTAGTTTACTTTTATTAGAATGTTGCTAGAATGTTCTGGGAACGTTACTGCTAATGTTACATAAACGTTAGTTTGTCCAGTTTTTGTAACCTTCCGTGAACGTTCTCTCAAGGTTACTAAAACGTTTGCAGAACATTCATCACTCACATAATTCATCACTAGGAATGTTCTGAGAATGTTTAGATAATATTTTTATTTTACTGTTATTAGAATGTTGCTAGAACGTTACTGCGAATGTTGCATAGACGTTACTTTTTCCAGTTTTTTAACGTTCCATAAATGTTCTCTTAAGGTTATTAAAACCTTTGTAGAACATTCATCACTCCCAAAAAACGTTCTGAGAATGTTTTTAGCTTATCGTCTAATGCCTAATGTTATTTGAACGTTCTTTTGGAAGCGTTATGAGATAAGATTTAGACCAGGCGTCTCAAACTCAGTTCCTGGAGGCCGCAGACCCTGCAGGTTTTTGTTCTGTTTCAAGAGACACCAGTGTAGCTTCAAACAAACCCAGATACGCTTAATCAGTGGAATCAGGTGTGATCGGTTAAGGTTGGAGCGAAACTGAGCAGAGCAGCGGCTCTCCAGGAATCGAGTTTGAGACATTTTTTAATCGAGATTTAGACAACCTTTAAAAAACATTAAGAGAACATTAGAATGTTAGAATGTTGGCTTTTCAAGCGTTGTTGTTCCCTTTTAAAGAGGATTCACACACGTAGTTAAAAAGCACGATCCTGCTCAAACACAGAAACAGTTTCTTCTGCCCTTAAAGGAAGACAAGATGGTGAAAATACTTCCAGAAGCTCTGATTAAATTAATTCCTGATTCCTGCTCAGTCGATATAAACAGTGACCCTTCATTCAAGTCTTACATCGATCTCTGAAACCCTTTTAAATAGATAACAAACACAAGATGACTTGGCATGACTCCAGCAGCGATGTCACTTCCTGTGATGGTGGGATGTGCGTGATGGTGAGGTCAGGTGCGCTCGTTTACAGTGATTACGGCGTCTGGACGCGACCATCCTGGAGCGTTTTTGGTTTACAATCCACGGCCGCAGAAAACGATGGTTCCCGTTTAAAGTGGAGGCCCTGAGTGTGGAAGCAGGCTGAAGGCTTCTCTTCGACGAGCGCTACTCACCCAAGCATGCAGTGCTCTCCTGAACGAACCAAAGAAAGCGGAAGATCCGGCGGAGATCCGGCAGAGATCCGGCTCACTCCAGGCCGAAGGTGCTGGTTTCTTCCACGGCGATCAGCAGCTTCTCGTAGAGCATGGTGTAGGAGGGGTACGGCGGAAGATCCAGGCGGTTGAAGCAGGTGTGAGCCCTGAGGAATCAGAGCAGAGCGGAGACTCTGGGAGTGTTCTTCATCGTTTCTCAGCTCTGTATTTGCCTTCAGGAAAGCTGGCTTTAATCTCGTGTAGGAAAACCCTTGTTCTTCTGGTTTGTAGTTATAAATGTTTAAATTGTAAGTTCCGCTTGTTCTTGAAGCTTCGATGTTCGTAACTTCCCTCATTTTTTGTTGGTGAACGCGCAAACTACAATATATTTGATTTAATTATATCCATTGCGTAATAAATATGTGTTGCCGAATTTGAGTTTTTATATGTATTTGATTTTAAATGTATTTATATTTTTGTTTTGTGTTTTTTGTTTCAATAGAGTTAAAACTATAAGAAGAAATTTCCTTTTATTCTATTTTGATTAATTTGGTCTTGCAGTAGTTTTGAATTTTAGTCAAATAATTATTTAGCTCATTTATTATTATTATTATTATTATTATTATTCAAGTTAGCTTCATTTAAATTATAGTAAATTATGTTTTCTGCTTCTCTTGAAAAAAAGCATCCATCTGGTTTAGTTTTATGTTATTAATTTTGTCATTCGAATCTTTTCTTTTATTTGTATCTAATTTAATTTAATTTAAATGTGTTTTTTATATACTATTTTATTTGTTCAAGTTAAACAAATTTTAGCTGCATTAGTGGTCATTTTTAATTCTTTGTATTTTGTTTCATTTATCGTAGCAAAATTTGCACTTTATTTTAAATTTCACTTATTTTATCATGTTTTATTTAGTTTCATGGATTTACCAAATCTTTGCTTAATTACATTTTTAAAAATTGTATTTCAAATTAAACGCAATAAAATCTAAATTTGTATTCTATTTATTTATTCTATTTATCTTTATTTATTATTTGATGGTTTGCAAAGACAATAACTAATTCATTCATTGTAAGCTAGAGCCACAAAATATCCTGCTTAGGGCCCCCAGATGTTCAGGGGGCCCCTGCGTACCTGGGCAGGGAGGTGATCTTGCCCCATTTCTCGATGCAGAAGCGGCGGAGCCCGTTGCTGCCCCTCAGCGCGGCGAAGCCCTCGTAGGGGACGCTGGAGGTGCCCGTCACGAACTGCAGCAGGCGCAGGCGCTGCTCGTTGTTGAAGCGCTCCACCGCGCCCCAGAACCAGCGGATCACGATGTGCCCGTCGTGGTACCCTGCGCACACGGCTGGTGTTACACACATGACTGGTGACACTTACACACAAACAAACAATACGTATCTGGAATGATAAACGAGTCGCTCCGAGCAACATCATGATTTAGTTCGTATAGAAAAAGCGACGGAAAACCTTCTGGACACACTATTAAAAAATCAATAAAACCGGTGCTTGTATCATAATAAGCTACAGCTGCTGCTGCGCGGTGCAGGGTGCGAGCGCGGATGCAGGTGTGGTTGCAGGTGCGGGTGCGAGCGCGGATGCGGTGCAGGTGCGAGCTCGGATGCAGGTGTGGGTGTAGGTGCGTGCGCGGATGCAGGTGTGGGTGTAGGTGCGAGCGCGGATGCGGGTGCGGGTGTAGGTGCGTGCGCGGATGCAGGTGTGGGTGTGGGTGCAGATGCGGGGAGACTCCGCCCTCACCTCCTCTGTACTCGGTGTTGGCTCTCCAGTCGCTCAGATCGATCTCCGGCGTTCCTGCGATCACCAGCTCCAGCTCTCGAGCCTCAAACACAGACACCAGCGTGGAGTCCACCACCTGCACACGGTACACGTCACCCAACCTGCAGCGCCTCCACTTAGTTACCAGTTACTTTTCACAAATAGTTACTAAGTTACATTATTATAAAATAGCTAAACACCGGGGAAAATCATTTTTGTGTTGCTTAAATTAGTTATAGTTACTAGCTACTTTTCACAAATAGTAACTAAGTTACATTATTATAAAATAGCTAATCAGATGAAATAAATGAGATCTACCCCGGGTTAATTCCACTCAGGGTAAATCCTCCTTTAGTTCTCCTGCGGCCCACTGAGGAACCAGCTTCAGGAGATCAGGGGCGCCAACACTTTAGTACAGTTTAAATCCAGGCTAAAGACTCACCTTTTGTTGACTGAGCACCAACATCCAACAACTATTTTATCTCTGCACTTCACTATCTTAATCTATGTCTTAATTTTCAGTTTTTAATCACTATGCTTTCATTTGACTTGTTTATGCTTGATTTTTTGTAAATGTACTTTCTTTTTTTTAATTCTTTGTTTCAAATGTAAAGCACTTTGAATTATCCTGAGTGCGAAATGTGCTACACAAATAAACTCGCCTTGCTTTGCTGTGGTAGCACACATTTTATGGACAGTAGCGGTAACAGCGCTGTAACGAGGGAAACAGTAATCGGTTTGATTGTGCTTTATTGGTTTTCTAACCGTTTTATCTTCATTTGTTAGTTTCTGTTTTGTCTCTGTTTGTTTCGTTTTTTCAGGTGCTCTCCGGCGAACTGTTCGTCGATGGATCTTGAGTGTGTATGTTCTTTATGCTGGTGAGGTGATTAGCACCTGCCTCAGTCAGCGAGGCTCCCAGGGGCCTCACGGAGAAGCTCCTACCTACTCCACCTGACCTTCACGAGGCCTTTGTGAAGCTGCTGTGAAAGCAACTGCTAAAGAAGCACTATATAAAAACTTGATTGATTATTGAAAAATCGTCACTAGGATTGCGGTTTACTTGCAGCGTCGTTAACCCCATCACTGATCCCGACTCTTCGGGGCAGCTTGCTGATATTAGCAGGGAACAGGTGGCGTACCTCGTAGAAGCCTCGCACCAGAGCCTGCGTCTGCTGAACCACTCCTCGCTCCACTCTCCACTTCACCATCCGCTCGATGTACTCCTTCTTGTTCCGCTCCGTCACCTGCACGTTCGTCCCGCCCGACTTCAGCTCCCGCTCCGTCACCTGAGCGAGCGAGAGAGAGAGAGTGAGAGAGAGACCCAAGATCTGATCGGGACACGCCTCAGAACTCAAGGCAGCCAGCTTCACACGCAGTGTTGTGTTCGGCAGCAGTCTACCTTTTAGTCGTAGTCTTTTTAACAAAAATGTTTTAGTCACGCTTTAGTCAAGTGTAGCACCCGTTTGCTAAATATGATGTGTGTAGAACAAATTCGGGTGACGACTATAAAATAACAATATGGACCAGTTAGGTTCGACTATGGAGTCTGGAGAAAAGATAGCAAATTGACACCAAGGTTTCAATAATTGCCAGCTTTTATATAAGGTACCATTTGGAAAGATAAACAAAACAAAACTAGAAACTGAAAAATAGACTTAAGGAAAAGAAGTTCACGCATACACACTGCAAAAGATAGACCGGTCTGTACATTGACGTAAATGGATCAAAAGTGCACTTTTGTAAAACACCCTTAATACCGAACAAAAGTTTAATCAAGCACAAAGAGTTCTTCCGACAGTTTTCTTAATCAAATGTCTGTTCAGTAATTGACTCAGAGTTAGTACTCATCCTAGGCCTGTTCCAGGTTGGTGAGGTGGCGTGAAACCAATCCCACCTTGATGGAGGATCCAACCAAGTCCAAAAGGATGAGACTGAAAATTCACAATGTTCCAGATTCGTGGGGGCTCGCCATCCAACTCTCACGATTTCCAAAAAACCTGACCAAATCAGTTTCAAGGGATAACTTAAATTCCGCTGAACACGTCACAGCAACCAAATGGGTCAAAACAGTGTTTGGTATTTTTCTCAATGACTCTCAAAATGGAGTTTAAATGGGTGTTTCCAGCCAACGCCCAAAAAATTTAAAGGGGCAGTACATCTATTGTGACACATTTAAATCATAATTTTAATAAGGCAACAAATCTGAAATGACAATACTTATATAATGAAGAAAATAAATGAAAGGGTTTAAAGGGGTTTGTGAAATTAATATCATAATAAATGATTAAAAAATGTAAATATTGAAAGCACTAAAAAGTATTGATGATTCTAAGCTACAAAAGTGTACATCTTACACTTGTGCTACACAAGGAAAAATAAAAAAGGTTTCAATCTAGTTTTAGTAGATTAATATTTATTAGATTAAAAAATAGTCTTTTAATACGTTAATTTAACTTTAAATATTAGGAATTGGGTATTTAAATGGGGTGTCACGGTGGCGCAGTGGGTAGCACGGTCTCCTCACAGCAAGAAGGTCTCTGGTTCGAGCCTCGGCTGGATCAGTTGGTATCTCTGTGTGGAGTTTCTCATGTTCTCCTCGTGATCGCGTGGGTTTACTCCGGGTGCTCCGGTTTCCCCCACGAGTCCAGAGACATGCGGAATAAGAGAATTGGGTAAAAACGATTGTTTGCAAAAAACACATGCCAGAAGAGTTGGTGGACCCAGAAAGGAAGAAAACCGACAAGAAAATGGATGGATGGATGGTATCTAAATGTATTTTGTGAATTAATTGACACATATGAGTCATCAAGTAAGGCTTGAAGCTTCAGCTTCAGGAAGTCATCAAAGTTCCTGAAAAAAATCTGGCTAAAGTCCCAGCTTTTGCGATCCGAGAGGATAAGCTGAGCCTCCGAGCAGTTAACAGGAAATGAGATATTCTCTCAGAACAACAGATGGCGCTAAAGCATTAGTAACAAAGTATGGAGATATGCTATGAAGGATCAACTTTAAACAGCTAAAACAGCTGCGCTTTAAAGACAATATTACCGCCCTTCAAAATCTAAATTTTGACTTGGAAAGCAACATGATTTGGAACCGACTTCAATCTAAGAATAAAAACTCTCTATTTAGAGTTGGCTGGAGGAATGTAGAGAAAACAGAGACTAAATTTTGTGAACAAGGATGTTCCTTCACGCTTTTACAGCCTGTAATGGAACATTTTAATCATGATTATTATCTCCCTCCCTCCCTACCTCCCTCCCTACCTTTTTCTCTCTCTCCCTCTTGCGCTCTCTCTATCTCTCTTCCTTTTGCACTCTCCCTCTCTCACTTTATTTCTCTCCCTCCCTCTTGCGCTTTCCCTCTCTCTTCTCTCTCTCTCTTGCTCTCTCCCTCCCTCTCTCATCTCTCTCTCTCTCGCCAGCAGTGTATGACTTCAAGGTATGATTTTATCATGTTTGGGTTTGAGTAATAAAATAGCTTTTGCTGCTGTGTTCATAAATCATATCTCTTGAGTATTAATTTCCGTGACAAGCCGGACTCTCTCTCTCACTCTCTCTGTCTCTCTCACACTCACTTTCTCTCTCTCTCACATCTCTCTCTCTCACACACTCACTCTCTCTCTCTCTTTCTCTCTCCCTCTGTCTCCTCATCGCCCTGTCCGGCTCTCAACATAATTTTCTCTCGATCGATTCTCTCTCTCACACACTCACTCTCTCTCTCTCTTCATCTCCTCTCTCTCTCTCCTACCTCTGATCTCTCTCACATTCTACTCGTCTCTCTCACAGACTCACTTCTGATCTCTCTCTCTCTCTCTCTCTCTACTCTTCTACCTCTCTCTGTCTTCCTCAACACTCACTTTCTCTCTACTGTATATCACTCTCCCTCTCTCTAACTTCTCTGTATACTCTCTCTCTCGTTGGAGCGAAATAGACAGCTAAATGAGAGACAGAGGAGCCGGGTCGAGCAGATAGTACGAAGGGAGAGCGAGAGGTATATATGAGCGCTAGAGCGGGGATGTAAGTAGAAAGCGAGGCGAAACGAGTAGGTAGAGAGAGAGCGCTGTATTGCTGATATCGTCATTATCCCAGAGTTCCTATCTCTGTATCTCTCTAGTTTATGATCTATTATATCTTCACTCTTAAATACTCGCGTCGCGCAATGTCCATCAGAGTCTGGGTCTTCTATCTATGTCTCTCTCTCTCTCGCGGTCTCTCACGTCTAATCTAGCTATATGTTCCGCTCTTCTATATATCTCAAATATCTCCTCTCTCTCTCGGTCCTCTATATCTCTCCCTCTCTCAATCTCCCTCTCTCTCTTCCCTCTTCTCTCTATACCTCTCTCTCTCTAGTCCTCTCTCTGTCTCGCATCTCCCTCTCCTCCTCTATCTCTCCCTCTCTCTCTCTCTCCTCTCTCTCTCTCTATCTCTCTCACCTGGCCGAAAACCTCCTCGTTGACGGTGAAGGTGAGGTCCAGGACGTCGGTGATGTCGTTGTCCTTCATCCACTGCAGGCTCTGGTGGAACTCCTCATCCAGGTACTCCAGGTCACTCAGATCTGTGGGTCTGGAGACAGAGGAGCACTCCACTAACAGCACCAATACTACACAGATTCGATACTGAGAGGCTGTTCTCTCCTTTTTTATTTTATTCTATGTGATTTGTAACTTTCTGACTTCATATATTACTGATCTCGTGCTCCTTTTATAACCCACAAACTATTTTTATACCGTTTATTTGATTGCGAGTCTTACGCTTGTTTCTGAAAATGTTTCTGATTAATTTGCTGGTTATAACAAGGAGCACGAGATCAGTAATATACTATTTTTATACCGCTGAATGTCGTATTATTCTTAGTAGTGTTTTTTCTAATTTTGTTGTTGAAAAAGGTGTCAAATGTTTCAAGATGCGCAATAAACAACATCAGCTATATGAGCAACCCATCCCTCAGCTTCTGATCGATCTGGTAATATTTAGGACATAAGATCAGCTATAAAGTGAGATGTTTTGATTGAACCTCTTTCAATGCTACAAACAACACGAGGCTGAAATAAGAACGACTTGGATGTTGTCCTATTTCATCTCTAAAGTGAGTTGAGTTCCTGGCGCACTCACAGTCTGAGAAGAGCTTTATAAAAGGGTCGCGTGAAGAACGCGTCCAACAAATACTGATGGATCAGAGCCAGGCCCAGAATTCGACCGCTGAAGCGAAACCTGACAGGAAAGAAAGAAAGAAAGAAATGACGTTATAACAGTTCTCTAACAGAGCTCCGAGGGGAAAACTAGAGGACTGCTATATCTAATCCACCACTTTCAGAAGGTTTAAAATCCAAGAATTCTTTGCTCAAGTGAATGTCAGTTTAAGTGAAAATTAATTCAGGTCAGATGTTTTTTCCCCTTGTAATTCTTAGACTCTATCTGCGTTTAGAGTGCAAAGTCTCTTGATCCCGCGTAAACATTTTGAACCTTAACAAGCGAAGAATTTACTGCAGCTAAAAAGTGAACATTTGTGTTTTAACCACCTCATACGAACCATGTGTTTAGCCATTATGAATTGAGAAATGAACTGTAAGCGGTGCTGATTCTGAACATATGAACCTGGGGTTCAAGCCTCACCCTTCCTCTCCAACAAACGTGATGTAGAGCTTGTTCCTCTGCAGCTCTTTACGCGAGTAGGCCATCATCTGGTTAAAGGTTCCTTCTAGTAGATGATCTCTTCTCACGATTAGTCTTTGGAATTATAAGACTCTATCTGCGTTTAGAATGGTTTTAAGATATTGAGCATCAAAGTTGAGCTTCATGTGTCTTTCGATGAGATTTCATCAGCCGGTGTGTCGGCATGACGCCTAGCAAATGTGTGTAAACCGCTCCCAATATTCTTTTTAACAAGAACCGTTGGCATCTTTCTGCTCAGTCTCTTGATTCCGACATAAACATTTTGAGCCTTACCAAGGATAAGAATTTACTGCAGCTAAAAAGTGAACATTTGTGTTTTAACCCTCTTCACCTTAAACTAACTATGTTTTTAGCCATTATGAATTGAACATTGTAAATAACTGGAAAAATGGCACAAGAACATTTAATTTTGTCAGAACTGATAGCATGCCAGCTAACAGGGAACATTCTCGTAATATTCGCTAATGCTCTTTAAAGGTAGTCTAAATGTTAGCTCACAAAGTTTCCAAAAGAACCTTCTCGTAACATTCTAACAACGTTAGATTAAATTAATTAAAAATGTTATCTAAACAACATTCTCAGAACATTCCTAGAACGCTTTTTTGTGTGAGTGATGAATGTTCTAAAAACATTTAATAACCTTCACAGAACGTTCACGCAACGTTAAAAAAAACATTAGAAGCAACATTCTTAGAACATTCCTAGAACGCTTTTTTTGTGAATGATGAATGTTCTAAAAACGTTTTAATAACCTTCAGAGAACGTTCATGCAACTTTTAAAAAACATTAGAAGCAACATTCTCAGAACATTCATAGAACGCTTTTTTTGTGAATGATGAATGTTCTAAAAACTTTTTTAATAACCTTCAGCAAACGTTCACGCAACTTTTAAAAAACATTAGAAGCAACATTCTTAGAACATTCTTAGAACATTAATAGAACGCTTTTTTTGTGAGTGATGAATGTTCTAAAAACGTTTTAATAACCTTCAGAGAACGTTCATGCAACGTTAAAAAAAAAACATTAGAAGCAACATTCTCAGAACATTCCTAGAACGCTTTTTATTTGTGAGTGATGAATGTTCTAAAAACGTTTTAAATAACCTTCAGAGAACGTTCAGGCACAACGTTAAAAAAAAAAAAAAAAAAAAACATTAGAAGCAACATTCCCAGAACTTTCTTGTAACATAAATTTGTTAGCTGGGATAGCAGTCAGTGCACTGGGATATGATGCAGAATTGCATTCGGCAACAGGGGTTCGAATCCGGCCCCAATCCTTTTCTGATCCTTCTCCCCTGATCTCTCTACAAAATATTCTTCCTGTCTCCTCTCTGAACTGTCCTATATAATAGGCACTAAAAAAACAAAAATATATAAAAAAAAAACATGTCTATGTAATTTTTAGTTTGTTTTATTTACCAAAACTCAAAAACTGAAGTCACAACTTTTTTCCCCGTGTTTCCTCAGCTCCTCTGCAGCACACAGGAAGTGTAAATACTTCAGTGGGTCACCTACCATTCCAAATGGTTTTCCACGAAAGCAGACATGGGGCTGATCTGGACTGTGTACGTGTCGTTAGCGGAGTACTCAAACAGGCCGTAGTAAGGGTTAAACAGCTCCTGAGACAGCAGGAAGAAGAACTCCCTGGACGGGCCGCTGTAGTCCAGCCTAGAGCGGGAGAAATTAACTGTAAGCAGTGCTGATTCTGAACATTTAAACCTAGGGTTCAAGCCTCACCCTTCCTCTCCAACAAACGTGATGTAGAGCTTGTTCCTCTGCAGCTCTTTACGCGAGTAGGCCATCACCTGGTTAAAGGTTCCTTCTAGTAGATGATCTCTTCTCACGATTAGTCTTTAGAACACAGAAAAGCAAGCAAATATTAGCACACAAGGTTAGGGCTCTGGTCAAGTCCACAATCGAGTCCAAGACTAGATATTTATTATTACATTCATGATAAAAGATTACATTCAAAATGATGATCATTTGCCATATGATTTTCTAATGATGAATAATTAAGGTAAAATAAACAGTCAAATAAGAGTCCGAACACTAACAATCTGAGTCAAGTTCAAGTTCAAACACTGATGACCCTGAGTCAAGTCCGAGGTCAAACATTGATGCCTCTGAGTCAAGTCCAATGTCAAACACTGATGACCCTGAGTCAAGTCCGAGGTCAAAACACTGATGACCCTGAGTCAAGTCCGAGGTCAAACATTGATGCCTCTGAGTCAAGTCCGATGTCAAACACTGATGACCCTGAGTCAAGTCCGAGGTCAAACACTGATGACCCTGAGTCAAGTCCCGATGGTCAAACACTGATGACCCTGAGTCAAGTCCGATGTCAAACACTGATGACCCTGAGTCAAGTCCGAGGTCAAACATTGATGCCTCTGAGTCAAGTCCGAGGTCAAACACTGATGACCCTGAGTCAAGTCCCGAGGTCAAACACTGATGACCCTGAGTCAAGTCCGAGGTCAAACATTGATGCCTCTGAGTCAAGTCCGATGTCAAACATTGATGACCCTGAGTCAAGTCCGAGGTCAAACACTGATGACCCTGAGTCAAGTCCGAGGTCAAACACTGATGACCCTTAGTCAAGGTCCGAGGTCCAAACACTGATTGACCCTGAGTCAAGTCCGAGGTCAAACATTGATCGCCTCTGAGTCAAGTCCAATGTCAAACACTGATGACCCTGAGTCAAGTCTCGAGGTCAAACATTGATGCCTCTGAGTCAAGTCCGATGTCAAACACTGATGACCCTGAGTCAAGTCCGAGGTCAAACATTGATGCCTCTGAGTCAAGTCCGATGTCAAACACCGATGACCCTGAGTCAAGTCCGAGGTCAAACACTGATGACCCTGAGTCAAGTCCGAGGTCAAACACTGATGACCCTGAGTCAAGTCCGAGGTCAAACATTGATGCCTCTGAGTCAAGTCCGAGGTCAAACACTGATGACCCTGAGTCAAGTCCGAGGTCAAACATTGATGCCTCTGAGTCAAGTCCGATGTCAAACACTGATGACCCTGAGTCAAGTCCGAGGTCAAACACTGATGACCCTGAGTCAAGTCCGAGGTCAAACACTGATGACCCTGAGTCAAGTCCGAGGTCAAACACTGATGACCCTGAGTCAAGTCCGAGGTCAAACACTGATGACCCTGAGTCAAGTCCGAGGTCAAACACTGATGACCCTGAGTCAAGTCCGAGGTCAAACATTGATGCCTCTGAGTCAAGTCCGATGTCAAACACTGATGACCCTGAGTCAAGTCCGATGTCAAACACTGATGACCCTGAGTCAAGTCCGATGTCAAACACTGATGACCCTGAGTCAAGTCCGAGGTCAAACACTGATGACCCTGAGTCAAGTCCGAGGTCAAACACTGATGACCCTGAGTCAAGTCCGAGGTCAAACACTGATGACCCTGAGTCAAGTCCGAGGTCAAACACTGATGCCTCTGAGTCAAGTATGAGTCCAAACACTAACGGCTCAGAGTCAAGTACAAGTCCAAATACTAACGGATCTGAATCCAAACACTAAAAACTCAGGTCAAGCCCAGGTCCATCGAAAAACATCTCAAGACCGGATTTGAGTACTACAGCACTACACGAGGCGATGTGATAAAAACCATGTTCGTACTTGATCTTGCCTGGTCCTTGCCCGTAGCCCTTTGCCTCCAGCTTCCTGTAGAAGTTCCGCAATTTGGCCTCGAAGTCTCTTCTGTAGGGAGCTGGCGCTCGAGCTCTCTGAGTCCCTGAAGAGAAATCATCAAAAATCACACATGCAGAATCTTCCACATATCAGAAGAAAAACCTGTAGAATATCTCCACGAGAGATGCCTCGTCTTGTTTTAGAGCAGGCGTGTCCAAAGTCGGTTCTGGAGGGCCAGAGCTCTGCACATTTTTGGTTTAACCATCATGAAACACACCTGTGGCACTAATTAGGGTCCTGTGATTGGCTGAAGGAGAGTAGTATGCATACTACAGCAGAGTTGCAACTAAAATGTGCAGGACAGTGGCCCTCCAGGACCGACTTTGGACACCCCTGTTTTAGAGCATCACAATGGTAGACTTTAAGAAAGTTCTCTCATGGGTAGCAAGAAAAGGGAATGCATTGGCCCCAAGGATTGAAACCGTCTATAAAACACCACAGACACGAGGAACGAGGACACGGGAGAGGCTGTAAAGACGAGGGTCGGCGGGGAGAGAAGTGTTGAAGGTTGCAGCTGACCTGGAGAGTTCTCACCAGACAGACAGCAGGCGGGAACGAGAGGCGTTCGCTCCAGGAAGCCTTTATCGGAGCAGACCAGAGCATCCGTCAATCAACTACAACCAGCACCACTTTCGTCTCAGATCAGTAAAGAGATTGCGCTTCGCTGTTGGCTCTGGGTTCGATGCAACAAAGCCATGCGCAGGGGTGACACATCACTCTCTGAACAATAAACGGATTTCCTCCAAGTTTTTTTTTCTTTTTTTTAGGGCTCTGTTTTGCTTGTTTAAGTAGTTCACAATTTCAGCAACAAACCATTAGAAACCAGTGTTTCTCCAAGGTTCAGAGTTTATGGGGATGCGCAGGTGTCAGTGAAAAATCAGAAGAGCAAGAAAGCCTATGAGTGCAGCTCAATTATAATTAGAAGGTTTCAAATCTGATCCTTCTGGTGGAAGCAGAAACTGCGTATTTGAGCATCTTTTGTTATTACCAAGTTGTGGATTAACTCTTTGCAAGAACAAAACTCCATAATGTGGATAAATCTATGAAAGTCTTCGTTAGGATGTTTTTAGTTCTGTTAAGGGACTGTCGTGTTGGGACAGAGCAGAAGAGCTGACCTGGAGAGTTTTGAGGAGAAGAACCAGGAGAGCAGCGTGGAGAGAAGTTGAACCCAGGGTGAAAGGATGCCAGAGGAACGTAAGACATGATGTCCTCCTCAAACAAACTGAAAAATAAAGCAAAGCTTCAGAAAACACCTAGCATTCCAAAAGTCAGAAATCTGGGGGGAAAAAAGTTGAAAAAAATTAAATTCTGAGAAAAAAAAAGTCAGAATTTTGAGGAAAAAGTTAGAATTCTGAGAAAAAAAAGTCTGAATTTTGAGGAAAAAGTTAAAATTCTGAGAAAAAAATTTCTGAATTTTGAGGAAAAAGTTAGAATTCTGGGGAAAAAAAGTCCGAATTAAAAAAAAAAATTAAAATTCTGAAGAAAAAAAAAGTCCGAATTTTGAGGAAAAAGTTAAAATTCTCAGAAAATGTTGGAATTCTGAGGAAAAAGTCGGAATTCTGAGATTAAAGTTCTGAGGAAAAAAAGTCATAATTCTGAGAAAAAAAAAGAACTTCTATATTTACAGTTGCCCTAATCCTCTTCCGTACTGGTGGACTACTGACCAGGACCATTTTTTTATTCAACCATCATGCAACACACCTGTTACATTAATTAAGATCTTCTTGGTTTTTCTGGAGCTAGAGGAGTATGCATGCCAGAACAGCGTTGCAACCCGTTGTACCTGAGCAGCATGACCAGGTCAGCATCACACGACAGCTTCTCCAGTCTCTGGGTTCCCTCCGTTCGGATGTGGTGCACTTTTTCCCTTCGGACAGAAACAAACTCTTTAGACCACATGTACGAGACACTAATGCTTTTATCAAATGTTTGGAGTCATACTTGAGCGAGTGATTCCGGGCCAAGCTCGGCTGCCGCTCCTGAAGCACCTCAAAGATGTTTGGTTGCCGCAGAAACGCGACAATCTTATCATTGTAGGCTGAAACACACACATATACATGTTTTACATATCCACAATTTATATCTTATGAAGACTGTACATTAAATTCCAACAATATACTGATATTTTCTGATCTTAAATATGAAATGATATATTTAATTATCATTAGCCTCTGCTAACATCACAAGATAGCAGGTCAACAAACTATTTTGCACTGCTTTCATCGTCTCAAGACCTTCGACTGCTTGATATTTAGGGATGAAACGATTCACATAACTTGTGATGCTACGCTATTTCAAATTGAGACAAATGTAATATCCAAGCATACATATAAATCACTAATAAACCAAATGTAATGTACACAGATTTTTAAAAGGCTCTTAAATATAAACAGTCTTTTATATTTTTCACCAGATATCCACTTTTTGGACATTTTTCAGCTCACTATAGACCGGGCCTACGCATTGTGAAGCTAGTATGGTTCTGTGTGTGAGTATGCGCTTTCAAACTATAAACAAGTAGTTAGATGACAAATAATAATATCAATACAATACCTGTTTAAATGCTTTTGACTACCTCACAATATTTGCCAGCTCTCACTTTAAATTGACAATAATAATAAATTTTTACCATTAAAATGCTGACAAAGAATTGCATTTGGGTCTCTTCAATTCTACACGGCTGTATTAAATGCTTAAATACATACAAATTGAGACAAATATAAAATGCAAATATACATATAAATCACTAATAAAAATAATGCAAGTTTGAAACCACATAAATAAATGGTTTAACTGCATTTATTAATGCTAAGGCAACTATATAAATGTTGTTTAATGATTAAAATAAATATTGGAAAGGGTTTAAAACACTTGTCCTTCATTAAGTACAGTACGCCACAAAGAATTCATGTGTGAAAAAATAATCATTGCGATAAAGTATAACGTTTGTGTCTACGCATGCGCAGTGTGCACATTTCACTGGGCAGCAATTAGCAAACTATTAGCGCACACTTAGCGCATCGAAAAACCCTCTTAATTACTTTTAAGTGCTTCAAGACAAAAATGTAAGCTTTACAATGCCTCTACACACTAATATACAATCATCATCTGAAACAAAAGCATCAATAATAAACCAAAATAATCCCAAAAGTACCTGTGTTAGCCGCTAACAACATTAGCCGCTAAGGCGCTAATTTTTCAGTGACCTCCAGAAATAAAAATAAAGCACACACGGCTCATCCCTATAACATTAAACATCCTTTCCAGTTTAGAAACAAATAAAATAAAACCGTAATGAAAAAAATAAATAGTTTTTTTTGTTTCAGATAACAACACCGAGTCCATGATTGCATTGGGAACTAAATGTAAACGATTCATGATTCAAAAGAGTCATAAAGCGCCAGCTTTTAAAAGGATACGTTCAAAATTAATAGCGTAAACTTTTAATTGCAATGATCATGTTTGGGGTTAGGTACCGGTTGATAAGTAATAATTGTGTGGAGTGGATTTGATGTGCATCAACAGCGAGTTTGTTGGTATAACCTCAGTGAACCACTCTTCAAAATATGAATCACGATTCCTTAGCCACTTATATACTGGTAAATCATTACATCCCCCTCGTAACTGAAAATATTTTTAAAACTCTATGACATGTGATGATTTTTAAGGTCATAACCATTTTAATTCTTTAAACAACTTTCAGAAATATGTTGCAAACAAATAAACAACCACGAGTGCATATTCTAAAACTTAAACGCCAGGTTGCAGTTTGACTCAATTTCTCACAAAAAAAAAAAAAAAAAAAAAAAAAAAAATATATATATATATATATATATTTTTTAATGGTACCCAAGGGCACGGGCTCCTGCTGGGTCTGGTTTCGTATGGATGCCACCAGGCTGTTTCCAGGCCTCGTCAACAGCGACACCCCTCGGGTACGCGATACCTCAGATGCCTGCAAATCAAGGGTTGGATGAATAAACAAAACATTCCACATTTGGACATCAATTAGTTACTATAGCCATTTACCACACTATAAACCTCAAACTTTTATTTAGTTGTTTATTGTTTATAATAATTTAGTTTGCAAGCAAAACTATGTATATTTGCTACCTAGGGGTAGTCTTTTGTATTGCATAGCCAATCTTTTTGTAGCCAATAAGTAACATTAGTTAGTTATATTTTTAGCAGCGTATTTTGGTCACTACTGTCAACAAAATTAATACTCTCATTGTTATGTCTGTTTTTTGTGTTCATTCTACTTCTAGAACTGTGATTTTTTTTTCATTTTACATTGTACATCTTCTCTTTTGTACCTTTGTATTGACTTGCTAAATTATTACTTATTAAAAATAAAATAAAAAATACTGTCAACAAAACGCTACTACTGTTGTATTTAATCTCACTGCTTTCTGCAGAAAATCACAAATTCGTTTCAACCAATCACAGCGTAGCATTCAAATAATATAAACAACATGGCCGCACCCTGAGCGGATCAAGTTTTGGAGAAAATTGTAGAAAAACAAAACCACGTTACACGTATGAATATAACTTGGAAAAACATTAACGCAAATTTGGTATTTTTTAGCTTACCACAGCCTAAAAAAAAAGCTTATAGAATTATCAATTGACATTACATTTGGGTTTTTATTTCTAACTCTACCAGTAAAAACTTGATACAGATTGAAAAGCATGAAAACAAGAGATGATCTAATTTGGACCTCTCCAGCGCTGTAGCTGCGTAGCCTCTGCAGATGCTGCCGGTGCGTCAGGTGGTTCGGCAGCCGGCCGTTCTGCAGAGGAATCCTGGGATCAATGAACGTCGTGGCTCGACTGTTGTGATCCACGAAGAACGACTGTGGAGGAGAGGAGGGTGAGTACAGTAAGCACCTGATGAACACTGATGGAGAGCGGGTACGCGGGTCTACCTTCCCCTGCGGGTCGGTTTTGATCTCCCAGCCCCGCGGCAGCTCCAGCTGAGCATCCGCAAACCGGTTCAGAAAGGTCACCAGGTCACGGTTGTGCTGGTAGCGCTCGAAGTTTCGGGCATCCCGTCTGATCTTCAGCACCATGTGTTTCAGACACGAGCTGTTGGTGAACATGCGATACGCCCCCTGTGGGATAAAAGAGAGCACATGAATTAACCAGTGACTATATAGAATATTAACGTTTCATCAGAAAGAAGATGAGCAGACGTCATCCTTGACAAAGCATCACTACAGGAGAACCAAAATTGGCAAAAAGACGTGATTTGGTGGATATGAAATGATGAAAAACAACACTTCGGTCCTTACTCGCACTTAAGTTGCCCCCCCTAATTATGCAAAACTTTAAATCTTTAGAGAACTGAAACAATTCAGTAAAAAAAAACACCCTTTCAGAGTTGCATCATTAATCATTAACAACTCTATTGAGACAACGTTGTAAAGTTGGGCATTTTTAACATTATGAACCTGCTCACTTCAGCCTCTAGTGGTCAGACGATAAACTACAGGTCAGTCGCCTCCTACTGCGCATTGAGAGGACAAGCTTGAGGCTGCTCCACGGAAATAACCAGCACTTTGTGAGGAACGGTAGGTGAACAGTAGCCTTTAAAGATAGATTGGATATAACAGTAAATCTAAATTAAACTGTAATAATGTGGACACTTTTATAATGCCAGGTTAGGATCTTACAATTTGTGAGTGGTTTCTATGTATTGTAGTCATACACAACACTGTGACAGTAGAATTAATATTAAAGTAATATTTGCTATGTGGGTTCCTCTCTGCACTCTCTGAAATCCCATAATTTTAGACTTTGTTTTTATTCAAATTTAATACACATGAAACACCACTGAAGGAGGCGTAACCTGACAAGAAAACGGTATTAATGCACACCTTCTATAAAGTATCTTCTTAGTTGTAAAATACACAATATTAAGATAACGTTGTGTTCTTCTGCCGCAGTGAAACTCACGTAGTTGGCGTGCAGCACGGTGAAGAACTCTGGGTGAGTGATGAACTTGACGGCTGGACTCTGCAGGAGCTGCGTGATCTTCTGACAGTGACCGGGAGAGCATGGCATGTCTCTTCTCAACTCTTAAATCAGAGCAATAAAATGTTAAATCAGTCACATGACCGATGGAAATCATCAGAAAGCAGTAGCCAGGCTAGTTACGAGAACCAAAAAAAGGCAGCATATCACACCAATCATGACTTCTTCACACCACTATTTATTGTCTCACTGAAAACTCGCTACAACCAACTTAGATCTTCAGGAAAAGTATGAGATCAAATCCGTGTCATTAATTGAGCGTGTATTTTTGATAATCACACGATTTGTGAACAGAAACAAATCATACGCTTTTTTTCAACCCGAGCGTGCGTCACTGCACCTGAGCGAGCGAGGGGAGAGGCTAACGTGCTCACCCCATAATTCTCTACCAAATATCCCTCCCTCGCTCGCTCGCTCTCAATCTTAACCTGCGAGCGCGACTCTTTCCTGCGCTCGCGTGAATTCGATTTTTGTCCAAGATGGGGCGGGACCCTCACTTCCCGTAAGACAGCTGTGATTGGACGCCTGTCTGTCAGTCAGTTCTGTACCTTTAACGCTCAAAGTCAAGTTTCTTCCAACAAAGAGATTAACCTACTAATAAAAATAAAAATGACTCTTTAATCAAACAACAACGACAGGCCAAAGGTATTTAGAAATATTACAACAAAATTAATAAAGATGACTACAAGAACAATATAAATCTGACTGAATATTACTCCAACAGCTTTTAAAAAAAGGCAGATCAAGTGTTTTGACTGCTGCTTTTGCACGCGTTCCGGAGATGAAAAATTAACTAATTAACCTTTCCTAAACAAATCTCTCATCAAATGCTTACAGTGAAGACCAACGATCAAGTCCGAGTCAGATTGAAGAACGAGTCCATGAAAAAGAGTCTCGATCAGGACTTGGGGGAGCCATGTGCGTGCTCATGACTGGTTGTGAGGAACATTGATTGTCAGACAATTTAACTATTTATCAGTTTACTAGTTTAGAACTGGAGTGCCATATTTATATGTTACGTTTAGTGGAGAGAGTGAGCTTTGTTAGTAATTGTTAGGTTAAATTGTGTTTGACCATTTATAGTAGGTTAACACAACCCAGTGATTATTCGTTCCTTTTTTAAACTTTTCTACTTAACTGAATTTGTTCCACTCTCGTTCACTGTGTGAAATTAAGCAAGCTGATATTACTTTACTGGTTCTTTTCCAGTCATTACTCTTTTTTTCATATTTAGTGTTTCCTTTTCTTCCCCTCATTGTCTAAAGGTATATTACGTAACAAACAGGTAAGAGAACAGAACATGAAACGTTCCACATTAAACATTTTTTTCCAAACTCAGATCATTTTCAGATCCATCTTTGATATAATTTGATGACAAAGACTCAAGATCCTGTACTGATTTCCACACGGTTGGGTGTGGCTTCACCGCGGTTCCCGTTTGGGTTTCCACCGACATCCAGAATCAGTTCTGAGTGGGCTTGTTTTAGCATGCTGGCTGTTACAGCGTTCTGCTTGTTTCATCTATTTCTGCTTATTAAAAATAAAAAAAATATGCAAATGTATTTCAGTTTTGCAGATCGTTGCAAATGTGGATGGGTGCATTTGTGGTGCAGCTGGAAACCTTCTTTATAAAGAGCTTTTAGGTCCATGTAAACCCAACAGGCTTCAGAAGAGCGTGTGTGTGGAGCGTGAAGTCACCGTTCGCTGACAGAGGCGAGTCGGGTTCGCTGTTAGCGCTCCTCTCACTGCGAGGGCTTCCTGACTCCTCGTCTCTGCGGTCGGTGGCCATGGTTCTCTGAATGGTTTGATACCTGGTCGAAACAGACAAGGATGGCTCGCGTCAGTCACAGCTAACAATGCTTTGGATATGAAGCTAAAGATATGACAAAAAATTTAACAGATTGTAAGTTGTAATTTAAATGTAATTGTGAATTTGAATTATTGGAAATAAATGCCATTAAAAAGTTTTAAAATTGAAATTTAATTGGATAACTTGAATATTAAAACGCTGAAATGTAAAACAACTGAATTTTTTAACGCAAAATGTTTTATAAACGTCAGATATTTTACTTCTGAACTCCTAGACTGCAGAAATTCACTTTATAAAATTACACTTTCAGATTTACAGGATGAAGAACTGCAAAACATCAGATTCAATATTCTAAAATTCCAACAGAGAAATTCAGATCTCCAGAAAGAAGGTCAGGGAAGAGTAGACGATCACCGAACAGTTGATGAATCGAGGAGCAAGTTAGTGACCTGCTACTCATACTAAAAAACATGCTAAAAAAATCTTTTGGATAAATAAAACGAAAGCACAGTCTTTATTTCTTTGGAAAAAAACATTTCATGGGATTTTTCAGTAAATCAAGAGTGCAACGTGCGTTCTCTAATTTCTAAAGCATTAATTGGAAATTATAAACACTATTTCTCTTACAGTCTTTCTTTTCTTGTTCAGTCAATGCAATTGCTGAAGTTTTAAAAAGAGCTGCGAAAGAGCCGTACCTCCTGTTGAGCTGCTCCATCTGTTGGACGGATCCCGAGCGCCGCAGCCCATCCGGCGTGGCTGCTGACGTGGGCCGCTGCCATGTGGTGGTCCGGTTGATGTGATCCACGTAAAACACTCGACCGTGACTGTCGATTCGAGCCTCCCAGTCTGAACGGGTAACAGATTTAAAAGCTTAGCACATGTTCTATTAACAATGAGGAACATCTTCTGATGAAGTACTATCTTGGAGTATTTAAGATAAAATAGGTGAGGGATGCCAAAACTCGGTCCTGGAGGTCCAAAGCCCTGCCCTGCGCATGTTTGGTTCAACCATACACCTGTGAGTCTAATTAAGGTCTTAAATAAGGTTATCTGGGCATCATAGTGGCACAGTGGCGCAGTGGGTAGCACGGTGGTCTCACAGCAAGAAGGTCGCTGGTTCTAGGCTCGGCTGGGTCAGTTGGTATCTCTGTGTGGAGTTCTCATGTTCTCCTCGTGATCGCGTGGGTTTACTCCGGGTGCTCCGGTTTCCTCCACGAGTCCAGAGACATGCGGAATAAGAGAATTGGGTAAAAACGATTGTTTGAGTGAGAATGAGTGTGTGTGGATGTTTCCCAGCGATGGGTTGCAGCTGGAAGGGCATCCGCCCCATAAAACATATGCCAGAAGAGTTGGTGGTTCATTCCACTGTACCGACCCCGAAAGGGAAAAGCCAACAAGAAAATGGATAAGGTTAGCTTAAGTCTGAAGCAGGAGTAGTAAGCATGCTAGAGCAGGAAATAATAATAAAACATTAAAAAAAGAAACATGTTCATGTTCTGAGTGCTCCAAATCAAGGAGTCGTCTTGGGTCTGATTCTGAGTTGTTTACTATGACCGATGGAGAAAGAGCGGGATGTGCATTTCTCAGTCACATACAGTCAGATACAAGATGTTTCTGCAAACACCAGCACACCTTTAGAGATTTAATTATTCACTCTTCAGTTCCTCATCAGATGGTGAGACTACTACATTGTTGCAAGAGTCGACTCAGAGTCATTGAAACGAATCGTTCTGGAAACAACTCCTTTAACATTTCTAGAAATCTGTCACAATAATTAGCAAGTGTGAGCTCCTCGCCACCAGAGGGTGCTCACGAACTCTCTTCTGTAGAGCAAACAAAAGGAATAGGAGGAAGGATGTTGTAGGCATGTGAGCTTGGAATGTCTGTGCGTTTGTTGGTCCTCACTCAAACTCTTTTTAAGGAATCTAGGTGTTTTGTAACTAAAAAAAGTGTAAGAAAACGGAAGACCATCTGTGCTTCGCAGAGGATGGGTGATGCAACAGGACAATGATCTCAAGCATTCAAGTAAACTAACATAACTTCAGATCGATGCGCAGCTTTGATCTGCAACTACAGGAAATGCTCGGTTGAGGTGATTGTTGCGAAATTTGTATTAAGTACAAATATTCCAATACTTTTCCCATCCTGCACTGGGAATCTTTACATGTTATCTGCAATAAAAACATGAAAACGTATATTTTTGTGTATTCTTATTTCAAGCAGACTTTGTTTCTCTTTCTTTCATGTTAAATGTTTGTTTTTTTTAATATATGTCAATAAATTGCAACTTTTCATCTATGATTTCATCTGTTTTTGATGTTCTGTTGGAAGTCGTTTTACAGAATATTATATTATTAGAGTCATAACAGAATATTAAAGAAAGCGTTTAAAGTTATATTCATAAACTGCTTACAAATGTGTGTTAACGTGGAAACAATGCTTTATACAATACTAATTAACTATTTGCTAATGCTTAATTTAATATTCAGAGTGTGTAGTTATTATAAAGTGCTACCAATAACTTGTATGCTTTTAAGAGAATAAAAACCTTGTAAGTGTGGCAAACCTATTCTGTAGACTCTAAAAGAAAGTGAGAACCTTTTAAACATAACCTTATACAAAACTCCAAGAGTTAAACTTCATGAAAGCATGTTTAACGAGAGCGAGGGGAACTCACTGGGAGGCAGCGGCTCGTCGATGGTGGGGTAGTGATGGGGATCCGGCCTCAGGGCGGGCAGCTGAGTCACCGCCGGGTGGTTACACGGCAAAGGACACTCTCCTGAACACACGCAATCACACACACAAGAGAACAACCTTTACTGGTTCTATTCCTTTAGAATATATACGTAATTATACCGTTCCCTTGTTTCTTTTATCTGGAAATACATTCAGCCAACAGTTTGCAGTCTGTATAATGCTGATAACACCCAGAAATATGGTAAAGCCGTATAGCGCCAGTTTAAAGTCGAGCTGAAGCATTCTGGAGAGGCTGCAGATGTGAAATATTTGACTGATAATAACCGTATACAATGCCTTGCAACAATCCAGCCTTGATGTCATGGAGAGGGTGCTCAGTTTTATTAAAAATTTAACAAAGCAACCTCTTTGATCAGTTTCTTTCCTGGGTATTCTTTAAAGCATTTTTTAAGCAAAAAAAAAAAAAACACATTTTGTATTTTAATAGACAAGAAACAAAATTCAGAGATCATTTGCCATGTGAAACAGAGTCATCTTTGCCTGTGCAGCAGAAAACGTTAAAGTTTCATCCCAGTGGAATAACAGACTAATATATTTAAATATGTCTATGTGTTTTCCCAGCGATGGGTTCCGGCTGGAAGGGCATCCGCTACGTAAAACATATGCCAGAGAGTTGGCGGTTCATTCCGCTGTGGCGACCCCGAAAGGGAAGAAAGCCGACATGAAGATGAATGAATGAATGAATGTCTATGTGTTTTCTTCTAGTTCTGTTACGTTTCGTGCTGGGCATTTCAGTAGCCTCTTGAATATATATGTATAATTTAGATACAATTGATTTACATGCATTTCCCAGCGATGGGTTGCGGCAGGGAAGGGCATCCGCCGCGTAAAACATATGCCAGAGAGTTGGCGGTTCATTCCGCTGTGGCGACCCCGAAAGGGAAGAAAGCCGACATGAAGATGAATGAATGATTTACATGCAGTCTACAAATTCCAATCCTCAGAATTATTTAAAGAAACCAAGAAGAAAAAGACAACAACAATATTATGAACAAGTTTGGAAGAAAAAAAAAGTGCTTTGAGGATGGACAGTTTTCATAGTAGGCTGAATTTTAAATGTACCCCATGACTCTCTTGAATCTCTCCTAATTCATATTTGGAAATTTAGAGGACTTTTGAGCCAACCGATACCCTGTAGTAATGAGGATAGGAGGATAGGGTGGTGTGTTTTTCGTTCTCGATGATGCAGTGTTGCCGTGACAAAAAGTGCTTTATTTTTGCCAGTTACCGCAGTTGACAAAGAGTAGATGTCACCGTAGATTTCACTTGGATTTTCAGTCCATCCTAAAACCTAAACGAACAACCTGAACTCTGCTTGAAGCCTGCATTGGTACTGAGGAAGGGATAGGCACCAGCGGGTCCAAAAATAATCAAGTTTGTTTTTCTATTTCATTAAGGTATAAGCAATCGTGTGCTTTCCATACTTTTATATCCTCTAAAAACAGTTCTAGAGAATTAATTGGGACACTGTGTACCTTGTTGATGGGGAAATAAATCTGGAAATTGCCTGCGTAGCATTGAAATTGTACGAAGAGGAAGCATGTAAACAGTACAAAGAATAGGCCCTAGAATGGAACCTTGTGGAACGCCGAATAACAGGGGAGCACTAGCAGATGCCCAAGTTGAACTAAAAAATCTCTGCCTTCAAAATAGAACATGAACCATTCCATGTTCCGTCTTACTTGTCTCTCTTTAAATGTCTGATGAATTAAACCAGTTTTAACCAATTAAACTAGACAATGAAAGCCTACACACATCTACTCACTTCTGCCGCTTGCTCCCGCCAGCTCTCCATTACCCATGATGGGGCTCTGAACATGGCTGTCCGGCGCCTCCTCCCACTGACAGCTCCCATCCCCCGGCTCCCGATCTTCACTCTCCAATCCCAGAATGCCATTCACTCTCTCCATCTCGTCCTCCTCGTCATCCTGCGAGGAGAACACAGTGCTATCGGACCTCCGCGCGCTGTCTAGAGACGAAGCCCGGATGGGAACAGCACCCCTCGGGGACATATGACTGCAGCACGGCGTCGGGCTCAAATCCGGCGAACTCTGACCTCCGCTCTGCGTCTCGGCACCGAGCGGGTGTCCATCTCCGTCCAGCATCTGAATGAGATCTGAGAGGCGTTCGTGCGAGCGGCTTCGGGGCAGCGTCCGGCGAGGGCCGTTAGGAGTTAAAGCGTGCGCTTCGAGGGTCGCACCTTCTTCCTCCTCGTCCTCCTCCTCAAGCTCCTCCTCGACGCCCTGAGGCCGGTCCCGCTCGGATTCGGCCGCGTCTCCAGGTTGAAGCTGGTTGGAGGGCATGCTGTGGAGCAGGTGGTGTATTCGGATGTAGTGCGAGCGCGGTGTCTCGGGTTCCCCGCAGGCTGAAGCGATGACCGTCTCCAGCTCAGATACGGGTAACGAACACGGGCGCTGTTTGCGTCTCGGGGTTGTGCGGACCCTCAATGAACACCCTTCCTCTGAATCTCCCTCGGGCTCCAGCTGAGGCTCTGGATCTGAATCTTGGACTCCAGCAGGAGCTTCTGGAACATCTGCAGGATCTTCTGTGAAGGCGCTGTCGTTCTCTGCCTCTTCCTGCACCGTTTCTGCACTGGCTTCAGTCGGCTCCATTTGTTCGTTGTTCGCAACTGCTGCTTCTTCTTCATGTGGTTCCGTTTCTCCACACACCTGCTCTCCTATGATTTCTGCTTCCGCTGCACAGCTCTCCATCGTCTCCACGTCCATAGGCATCTCGACAGAAGCCGTATCTCCATCCAGGGGCAGCTCAGGAGCACCCTGATCCAGACTCATGGTGTCTTCTGCTTGAAGCTGAGCTTGAGCTTCTGCTGCAGCCACAGGATGCTCTGTGCTGAGAGACATGTCTTCATCATCTGTGCAAGAGAGAGGGAGAGAGCAAATAAGAGAGGGAGAGAGAAAGAGAGAAGAAAGGGAAGAGAAGAGAGAGAGGAGAAATAGTACAGAAAGGAAAGAGTGAAGATGCACAGAATAGAAATAGAGAGATAGTAGAAAAAAATGAGAGGAGGTGAATATGAGGAGTGGAGGGAGAGGAAAATTAGAGGAGAGAAAGAGGAAATTATAGAAGAGAGAAGGATAGAGAGAGATAAAGAGAGAGGAGAGATGTATCGAGAGATAGAGAAAGAGAAGGAAAGGAGAGAAGAGAAGAGAGAGATAAAAATAAGAGAGAATAAAAAAAGGAATACGAGGAGTGGGGAGAGAGAGAAAGAGGAAAATAAGATAGGAGTGATAGAGAGAGGAGAGATGTAGCAAGAGATAGAGAAGAAAATGAGAGAAGAGAGAGAGTAACATAAGAGGGAGAGAGAGAGAGAGGAAAATCAGAGAAGAGAGAGAGCAAAATAAGAGCGAAAGGTAGAGAGAGAGAGATAGAGAGAGGAAAATCAGAAAATAGATAAATACAAGGAGTGGGGAGAGAGAGGGAGAGAGGAAATCAGAGAAGAGAGAGAGTAAAATAAGAGAGAGAAAGGGAGAGAGAGAGAGATAGAGAGCGAGAGAGAGAGTAAAATAAGAGAGAGAAAGGGAGAGAGAGAGAGAGAGAGAGAGAGGAAAATCAGAAAAGAGATGAATACGAGGAGTGAGGAGAGAGAGAGAGAGAGAGAGAGAGAGAGAGAGAGAGAGGAAAATCAGAGAACAGAGGGAGAGACTTTTATTGTAGCGATCGTGTGTCTAAGGAAATAATTTTAAATATCAATTTCATGATGAAATCAGTCATCATAATTGAAAAATTCAGTCAGCACATGATGAATCGTTATAATCAATATGTCAACGCCAGGCCATTACTGCCCTCAGCGGTGCCTTTGTACAATCTCCCTAAGATTTACACATCTGATTAAAAATGTCTGATGTCTTATAGCAGAAATGAATCCGTCAGTACCTGGGTGGATGGAGGAGGTGATCTCGAACCTGAACTGCAGCTGGCCACTGACGTGCTCCGTCGGGAGCCTCCGACCGAGAGTGTAGCTCACCACTCGATCTCTATCGCAGAAGCACACGCTAGCGTTACACAGCGGTCAGAAAAGCGTGAAAGCTTGGTGTGAAAGATTCCTCGAGTGCATGTACCCGATGGCATGCTTCTCCAGTAATCTCTGCACCGGCATGGACAGCTTCCCCAGGAAACGCTTGATGATGGGGCGACTTTTGGCAAACTTATCCTTCACCTCGATCTCCAGCACATCGGTGGGAAGAGACACAAAGTTGAAACGCTGCGAGAAAGAGAGAAAAAAAAAAGTTTGCTAATCCATCAGGTGGCAGCTCTTCGATAAACAAAAAGACTCTCACTAGTCTGAGAGAGAGAAACAGAAAAAGAGAGAGACAGATAGATCGACAGAGAGACAGACCGAACAACAGACAGACAAACAGATCGAACGACAGACAAACAGACAAACAGACAGACCGAACAACAGATAGACAGAAAGATAGAGAGATAGATAGAGAGGGAACAAACAGACAGAGAGGCAGGCCGGATTACAGAGACAGATACAGACCAAACGACAGACAGACAGACCGAACAATAGACCGACAAATGACAGACAGACAGAGGCAGACTGAATGACAGACAGACAGATAGAGAGACAGACCGACCGACCGAACGACAGACAGACCGAACAACAGACAGACCGAACGACAGACCGAACGACAGACCAACAAATGATAGAGAGGCAGACCGAATGACAGACAGACAGACAGACCGGATGACAGACAGACACAGACTGAACAACAGACAGACAGATAGAGAGACAGACACACCGAATAACAGACAGACAGACCGAACGACAGACAGACCGAAAAACATACAGATAGACTGAACGACAGACCGACAAATGACAGACAGACCGAACAACAGAAAGACAGAACAACAGACAGACAGACTGAATGACAGACAGACATACTGAACGACAACCAAACGACAGACAGACCGAATAACAGACCAACAAATGATAGAGAGGCAGACCGAATGACAGATAAACCAGACAAACAGAGAGACAGACAGACACAGACCGAACGACAGACAAACAGATCGAGAGAGACAGACCGAACAACAGACAGACAGACAGACCAAACGACAGACAGACAAACAGACAGAGAGGCAGGCCAGATACCAGACAGACACAGACCGAACGACAGACAGATAGATAGATATAGAGATAGATAGAGAGGGAAAAACAGAGAATGAGCAGTGAGAGAGAACTCTGATAACTCTGATAAATGATCTGTTAACAGAATGGATCCTAACAGCAGCAGCCCTCTTCAATAACGATTCAACAGTCCAGAGAGAAACGTCGTCTCCATTCTATCGCTCTGCATCAAGTCCTATTTTAATCCTCCGCTGCAATTTGATCTGCACCGATCCAATAAGAGCACTCAGCAGAAGACGAGACCATCCCTAACCTCAACAACTCATGCCGAGCAGAGCCGGGATCAAAAACTGTGTTCTAAACCTCAGCTAGACACGTTCTAAAAGTTTGGATCCCACCTTCAGAGGCTACTGAAGGAGATGTGAAGTGAGATGTGAAGGTGAGAGAGCATTTCCCAGACCTCCCTCTGCCAGACGGGGTTGATGGTGTTGCAGACGATGGTGGATCTCTTCTCCTGGCCGTGGTGAGGCAGCGCAGGGAAGATGCTGTGCTTGCCCGGGTGGATGGCGATCTTCAGGTACGGGTCGGGATTGAAGAACATGCCCTTCTTCAGCCCGGTGGCCTGGAAATCTGAGCGCAGGCAAAACAGAGAGGTGACTCTGCCAGAGCATGACACTGTGTGATGATGATGATGATGATGATGATGACCTTTTCTAAGTGTTTTGTGTTTATTTATAATATGCAGGGGCACATGTTCTAGTGATGTCATCAAGAGCTGCCCAATTCCTGATCTAGCGTTCTGATTGGTTGTGGCAGATTGTACCACTTCTGACCGCTAAAGGGTAACGATTATCCATGTTTAATGTTTATCCATGTTTAATTCTTTTGTAAATTCTTGTCAAATTATGTACAAAATGTTTCTAAAGTTTGAGATTCATTAACTTTCTGATTTGCATGCATTTAGATAAAAGGATTTATCTTATCATAGACATTATATGATTTTATACAGCAAAAAAAATGGAATCTAAACAAAGCTTGATGGTAAGCTCCCGCCGAGGCTTGATTGAGGCTCTAGGAAGCCTCGGCAGCATCGATCCGCAGGGCTTCTGGAAGCGCAGGCACTCACCTGAGAGAGAGAAGCTGATGAGTCTCCTGCGGCCCTGACTCTGAGGGACCTCCTCGGGGGCCACCGGCTTGAACACCTGACGAGGACCAGAGAGATTCCTTTTTATTTTTAAGCTTCACGCATGTTAAATCTTCCACTTTATAACATTTTCTCCAAGTAATTAAAAGATAGACTGATGAGTAATTAGATTTATTTTAAAGTGATCTCCTGCTGAAGAATGATTTAGGCAAGGCAACTCAATGTGAAACACAGAAGATAAAATCATTTAAGAAATAGCCGTCATAGAAAGCTTCCACAAGAAAGCACGGAGTCTACTTTTTCATAGTCTGCTCAAACAAACTACTTTCCATCCCTCTTCCATCCCTCTTCCATCCCTCTTCCATCTCTCTTCCATCCCTCTTCCATCCCTCTTCCATCCCTCTTCCATCCCTCTTCCATCTCTCTTCCATCTCTCTTCCATCCCTCTTCCATCCCTCTTCCATCTCTCTTCCATCTCTCTTCCATCCCTCTTCCATCCCTCTTCCATCTCTCTTCCATCCCTCTTCCATCTCTCTTCCATCCCTCTTCCATCCCTCTTCCATCCCTCTTCCATCTCTCTTCCATCCCTCTTCCATCCCTCTTCCATCTCTCTTCCATCCCTCTTCCATCCCTCTTCCATCTCTCTTCCATCTCTCTTCCATCTCTCTTCCATCCCTCTTCCATCCCTCTTCCATCCCTCTTCCATCCCTCTTCCATCCCTCTTCCATCTCTCTTCCATCTCTCTTCCATCTCTCTTCCATCTCTCTTCCATCCCTCTTCCATCCCTCTTCCATCTCTCTTCCATCATTCTTCCATCCCTCTTCCATCTCTCTTTCCATCTCTCTTCCATCTCTCTTCCATCCCTCTTCCATCTCTCTTCCATCTCTCTTCCATCTCTCTTCCATCTCTCTTCCATCCCTCTTCCATCTCTCTTCCATCTCTCTTCCATCTCTCTTCCATCTCTCTTCCATCCCTCTTCCATCTCTCTTCCATCCCTCTTCCATCCCTCTTCCATCTCTCTTCCATCCCTCTTCCATCTCTCTTCCATCCCTCTTCCATCCCTCTTCCATCTCTCTTCCATCTCTCTTCCATCCCTCTTCCATCTCTCTTCCATCTCTCTTCCATCTCTCTTCCATCCCTCTTCCATCTCTCTTCCATCTCTCTTCCATCCCTCTTCCATCTCTCTTCCATCTCTCTTCTCATCTCTCTTCCATCCCGTCTTCCTCCCTCTTCCATCCCTCTTGTCCATCCCTCTTCCATCCCTCTTCCATCCCTCTTCCATCTCTCTTCCATCTCTCTTCCATCCCTCTCTCCATCTCTCTTCCTTCCCTCTTCCATCCCTCTTCCATCTCTCTTCCATCATTCTTCCATCTCTCTTCCATCATTCTTCCATCTCTCTTCCATCATTCTTCCATCTCTCTTCCATCTCTCTTCCATCCCTCTTCCATCCCTCTATCCTAGCTCATTTTCACTGGTAACAGCTATAGCTTCAGGACATAACAAAAGCAAGGATAATTTAATTCAACGATTAAATACTTAAACTTTAATTAGCTCACCCTCTCCCTCTTTCTTTCTCTCCCTCCCTCTCGCCTTTCTTTTTCTCTCACTCTCCTCGCTCTCCCTCTCTATCTCTATCTCTCTCTCTCTCACTGTGTCCCTCTCTTTCTCTTTTTTCTCATTCACCTTTCTTTTTCTCTCACCTCTCTCACCGTACTCTGTCTCGGTCACCTCTCACTCTCTCCTCGCTCTCTGTTTCTCTCTCCCTATTTCTATTTTCTATTCCCTAAACAGACACAGTTCATGACCCCTTTGATTCAGAGATGTAATATAAAAAAAGATAGCTCTGCTGCTGGTCCGTGCTGGCGTATGAAGTCATGATAACCTGAGATTATCCGCAGCATTAATCCTCTGAGAAACAGATGGGATCCGAATCAAAAACGTGACTGGAGCTGCTCGCTGCTTTCTCTTCATCTGTCGCTTTTACTTCATCATACAGCTGGGCGATATTTCCAAAACTATATTACAATATCATATTTTTAAAAACAGTCAATATCAAAAAATATCACAATATTGTCACATGTTTATTTCTGGTACAAATAAAATCTCTAACTCTCTCTCTCTCTCTCTCTCTCTCTCTCACCAATCAGAAGCATCAGTTACCTCCCTCTCATGAAGCACGGCTTCTGATTGGTCTTCCAGACGCTTATGTCTTGTCATTACAGAGCCGCAAAGATGGCAAATGGACAAATTACAGCTCATCTTTTAACAGTTTTAATATCTGAGCGGGAATAGTGCGAGTGCTTTATCTCATGAAACTCTGGAGCTTCTAAAAACGATCCTGCGCCGAGCTGTTCCAGCAGCGATCGCGCTCTCGATCAACCTCTCTCTATCATCTTATCGAGAAAGTGTATATCGATGATGATAATCGATATCGATTTCTCACCCTTCATCGATTGCTTTCTTTTTAATTGAACAATTTAGCTGATCGACAATGCACAGATAAAGTTCCCTGAGCCTGAGTTGAAGCAGCACAGATCATTAATTCTGCGTTTAATCCAGACACACACAAGCGCTTCCCCTCGACTCACCGGCGCAGACGGGTTCTTCACGGTCACGCACGGCGTCGTGGCGCGCAGGGCTCCGCTGACGCCGTGATAATACTTAAAGCAGATCTTGGTCTCCGCTGAAACAGACCCAAACAGAGGATTAGAGCGCGCAGGTGACTTAAAGCGGTCACACAGCGGAAATCCACCTACGCTCAACGAAGTAGGAGCTGGCCTCGATCTTCCAGACGATCTGACCTCTGTGGGAGCCGTTCACGCCTCGGTTTTTATAATCCAGAAAGTTCTCGGAGAGAACTTCATCTTAGAGGAAACAGAGAAGACAATCAGCTTCTAGTGGCCAGTCGAGGAACTGCAATCTAAAATTTCACACTAACTACTATAGAAAGGCTGTGATTTAGCCTGTTGTGGCTTCTCAAAATAGAACCAGGGAAAGAAAACCACAGAGAACGCTCACCGATGAGGTACATCCCGATCCAGTCGCCGGCGTCCACCTCCTCCTTGATGTCCCAGCTGAGAGTGATGTCCTGCGTCTGGCCGATGGTGTAGCTGGAGGTGGAGAGGGTGAGGGTGGAGCGGCTGTGGGACGTCACCAGGTCCGTGTCGCTGGTGGAGCGCTGCACGCCTGCCCCCACCTCCTCAGGGACGCCGTTCTGGAAGTCCACATTGGGGAACTGCTCGGGGTTAAAACTGTGCCGAATCGGGTCCTTACACCGGCGCCGGCCCTGAGAGGAACGAGACGGTGAGGCCATCGCTGCAAGCCCGAGAAACCTGTTCTGGTACAAGTTCTGAGGAGAGAAACACACAGGATGAGACACGACGGGGAGATTTTTAGACTCAGGTGAAACATTTCCGGAGACTTTCTCTTTATTAAAGACGTATTTGTAGCATGTCAAACGTTCCCCCTTTGATCAACAAGGTTTAAAAAAAATTAAGCAAATAATCTCTACATTAAACAAATTCTCTGAATATCCTAATCAATCAATACAAGTGTCTTCCTATTGAAATTACAGAAATTCAGGACGATTCTTGGGAGTTCTTGGGTACAGACAGGCATGGGGTGGCGCAGTGGGTAGCACGGTCTTCTCACAGCAAGAAGGTTGCTGGTTCGAGTCTCGGCTGGGTCAGTTGGTATCTCTGTGTGGAGATCTCTAGCTCCATGTGTCTGATATTTTCTCAATTCTGATCTTTCAAACCAGTCCGGATCTCTTTCACATGAGCTTCATCTTGTGCGAGGGGATCCAGGTGAAATCCCATCAGATTATCTTACGAAATTAGATAGCATTGATATTTCAAATGGGGCGTCACGGTGGCGCAGTGGGTAGCACGGTTGTCTCACAGCAAGAAGGTTGCTGGTTCGAGTCTAAACCGGGTCAATTGCCATCTCTGTGTGGAGTTCTCATGTTCTCCTCGTGATCGCGTGGGTTTACTCCGGGTGCTCCGGTTTCCTCCACGAGTCCAGAGACATGCGGAATAAGAGAATTGGATAAAAACGATTGTTCATAGTGTTTGAGTGAGAATGAGTGTGTGTGGATGTTTCCCAGCGATGGGTTGCAGCTGGAAGGGCATCCGCCGCGTAAAACATATGCCAGAAGAGTTGCTGGTTCATTCCAACCCCGAAAGGGAAAAAAGCTGAGAAGAAAATGGATGGATGGAGAAAGTCATGGTGTCTAGCTAAAAATTATAATTACACTTCATGTCGTCACATCTTCAGACATTTTTTGTATTGGTTTGCATCGAGACGAATATTTAAAAAAATATATATAAAGTGAGACCAAAATAGATGGAATTTATGACCCTTTTGGCCTGTACTAAAGTCGAGGATGCTAAGTGTTTAACCCCTGTCATAAAGTAAATTACTTTTATGATCCTTTTGGCCAGCCATTGTGTAGTGTATTTTATGAATACATAAATCAATAAAACTCTAATGCCATAAAGGTGTGTTATGGCCCTTTTAGCCCGCCATAAATTTGAGAGCGTTATGACCCTTTGCTCTGTCAGTAACAAGGTGACATAACCCTTTTGGCTCGCCATATAGCAGAGTGGATTTAGAACCCGTTGTGATGCTTTAGGTCTGCTATAAAGTTTATTAAGTTTATTACCACCTGACATTCTTAGTGGTCACGCATAAAGTAGAGAATGATTGACCTGTTTGGCCTACCATAAACACAAATGCCATTGATGATCCTTTTGGCTTGCGATTATATTATCCTTTTAGCCTGCCATAAAGTAAAGGGTGTTTATGACCCTTTTGGCCTATCAAAGTAGGTGTTTATGAGCCTTTAGCTGCCATAATATAGACCCGCTGTGATGCTTTGGTCTAACGTGAAGTAAAATTTGTTTATAACCCATTTGGCCTGCCATAATAAGAGGTCTCATGGTTTGCCTGCCATAAAGTAGAAGGCGAATGACAGTTTGGCTTACCACATACGTAAAGTAACATATGTTTATGAGCCTTTTGATCTGCCATAAGCTGGAGGATGTCTGAATAAATAAACCATAAACACTCTCTTATGCTATACAATAGAATGTGTTATGACCCTTTAGCCTGTTTTAAATTAGAGAATACCCTTAAAGTGGAGGGTATTATGACCCCTTATACACACGACAACAATAGAGCCATTATGGCTCTTTTTGTCTGCCATAACATAGATGTTATTTACTACCCTTTTGGCCTATCATAATTATAGGTTGCTTTTCGTCTGCCTTAAAGTAACCAATGATTGACCTGCTTGTCCTGCCATAAAGTAAATAACATTTAAACCCCATTTGATCTGCCATACGCTGGAGGTTATTTTCAATACATAAATCATAAAAACTCTCTAATAAAGTGTGTCATGACCCTTTTGGCTGGCCCTAAAGTAGATTATGAGTTTTTAGCCTACCATAAAGCACAGGACATTTTCGTGCAATTAAGCAGAGAGCATGTATTAGAAAAACTGAAAAAGACCTTGCACATCCTTTCCTTCACTAGAGGATCACTAAGCTTGCCAAGCTGCAACAAAAAACAAGCAAATATAATACAAATCACCCGAGGGTCCAGCTTTAGGAGAAGAGCGCAGGGAGGGAATACCGAAGAAAAGCTAGACTTTTACAAAGAGCTGAAATGGATGGAGGAAACCCCGAGGAGATAGGGACCCAGAGAGCAGCTGCTCATGTGTTCGAGGTCACGGATGGCTCCAGGGTTCATTTTCATAAGCAATCTCTGTACAGCGAAGATCTTCAGAGTGCTCCAAGAGGTCATCGAGAGGCCAAGCATCCTCCGATATTCCTTCTGTTTTAACTAAAATCCCCTTAGCTGAGAAAACATGTATTAGGGACCTATTTGGAAGTCTGTTCTTTACCACAAACACCTTCTGAAAGAGTTTATGATCAGGTTGAAATTGTAACCCTATACTATATGGAGCAAGAGATCTCACAAAACAATCTGACTTTGAAGTTGTTGATTTGATTTATTGACAATTGTAAATTAATTAACCTGAATATTATTTGCCATTAAAATAGAATTTGAATGTGTTATTTTTAATTTCTTCATTTGCATTTTAATTTCTTAAATTGAATTTTTATTTCTTAATATCAATTATAATTTCTTAAATTGAATTGAATAGCTTAATTTAAATTTACATTTCTTCATTTGAATTTGAATTTCTTCACGATAATTTGAATTTCTTCATTTGAATTTGTGTTTCTTAATCTTAATTTGTTCATTTCATAACTCTAATATTGAATTCTGAAATTTCTTAGGCAGAATTATTCATAGACATATCTTCAAACTTCAGACTTTCCGCAGATATTCAGTTTGTAAAAATGAAATGACAAATTTCTAAACATAAATTCTATATTCTACAATTCAAACTGCAAACTTCAGTTTGTGAAATTCAGATCTAACGGAGACAACATTAAGGGTCATCAACAAGGAAAAGTAGATGATCACAGAGCAGTCAATGAAACATGCTAGTGATTTGTTGATCATGCTAGTAGCTTGCTAATCATGCTAGTAATATTGTCAATTCATGTTTACGTGGCTGAGCCGCACATTTTTCCAGAAAAAAAAGCATCAACTGTTCTGTGATTCTTAGATCAAAATGAATATAATTCAAATTTAGATTATTTTGGCATATCGCTAGCTCCATAAAACTATACCACCAGACAGAGTCTTCCAGAAGGCGTGTTTGTGTTTACACCACGAAAGGAAGCTTTAACAACGCTCCTCGCAATCACACCGAGGCTGATAAATTAATTATACTCATTAAGAGCTCGCGGCCCGCTCCATTAAACAGCACTGAGAGCGGCCGGCTAGCACAGAAGGAGACGCATTAGCTCCAGCAGAAGCAGCGTCAGGCTGCTCCTGCCAAAAACCAGAGCTGAGAATCTGAATGTACTTATATAACGGAGCACCGAGGCCTCCGAGACTCAGGAGGGATTTCTCTCTCCAGAACACACAGATCTGAAAAGATGAATTGTATAATCTCTCTCTGACGGCAAAGAGATGGACAGAGACATCTTGTAACCTCCCCACCGAGTTTAGTCCAGTTTTCCTTTTCATTGAAGGCGGCTGGTGAAGGTGATGCCTTCTTTTTGCAAGAAGGCTGTTGTCCAAATTAGGGAAAACAGCTTGGAGGCCTCTAAATGTATTAATTAAAGGGCAATCTACAAACATCTCTAAATAAAAATTTCTAATCTCTAAAAGAGGGCAGTTGTTTTTTGCCTTCGCAGGACTGAGGCAACACTTTTAGAAGTTTTTAATGACTTATTATTAAAAACATTATTATTAAAGTCCAATTCTGGGATTTGACTGCTTATACCGGACTGCTGCTTTGGATGCAGTGGAACACGTATTTTTTCTCGTTTGGAAACTGCGTGGGTGTCCGAGGGACTGCACTGGAGTGGTTCAGGTCACCCCGGTAACGAAGGCGTGCTTCTGTTAAACCGGGGGCCTCCACCTCATCTACAGCACCCTTTTCTTGTGGAGTCCCCCAGGGATCAATTCTTGGTCCAGGTTTTATTTGCAAATACCTCCTTCCGCTTGGATCCATTTTTAAACAGCACAACATTTCATACACTTTTATGATGCTGACTAGGGGTGGGAATCTTTAAAATAAAATTTTTGACTCTTTTGGCCTGTAATAAAGTAGACGATGCTATGGCCTTTTTGGCTCGTCATAAAGTAGAGGGTGTATACACAAATCATTAAAACTCTAATGCCGTAAAGGTGTGTTGTGACCCTTTTAGCCTGCCATAAAGTTGAGAGCGTTATGACCCTTTTGCTTTGTCATTAACAAGGTGGCATAACGCTTTTTGCTCTCCATATAGTAGAGTGGATTTAGAACCCGTTGTGATGCTTTTAAATAAGGTAGAGGTTACTTTATTACCCCATTGGCCCATTTTACCCATTATTATTATTGTTACTATTATTAGTGGTAGCTTTTGGACTTGTTGAGAATGATTGACCTTTTTGGTTGGTTAAACCGGGGGCCTCCACCACCTCTATAGCACCGTTTCTTGTGGAGTTCCCCAGGGATCAATCCTTGGTCCAGCTTTTATTTGCAATTTACCTCCTTCCGCTTGGACCCACTTTTAAAAAGCACAATGTTATATACACATTCATGATGCTGACTAGTGGTGGAAATATTTAAATCCGATCCGATTTCAGTTCTGAGATCCACGTTCCGATTCCAAAATAATTACTCAAACACACAAGGTGCAAATCCTTGGCTGTTTGCTTGGCCTTTTCACAATTCTGCAGATACTTTGCTACCTGCTCGAGAATCCTTTGATTGATTGATTGATTTGTAGTCATAGCACAGATAAATATTGTGAGATGACTGAAACAAAAACTACAACACCCAGGAATCAACCAAACAATAACTAAATCAGAATTCAGATGAGCTTTCATCAGAAAAATAAGATACATGAAAAATCATTCATCAAATACAACAGCGATTTGGCCTAAAAATGTTAGAAATTTTAAGACCACGCAGAAGGACCTTAAGACCTTACGTTTAAGAGCTGATAAACCCCTTTAAAATACAAGTCGAGCATGCAATAAAAGCCTCTCTCTGAAGTCAGCCGACTCGGTTTCTGCGAGCCATCGAGTGAAGGTCATGGAGCCGCATCTCTTCTGCGGGTCAAAGCTGTTTTCCTCTCTTTTCTTTTCGTTTCCTGATGCTGGGATCAATAGCAGCTGTTCTGGGGTCAGTCGATACTAATCTACCTCATCTCTGCCTGAACCATTCCTGCTCTTAATGACCCTGGAGTCATGAACACGCGCGGCTAATTACACCGGAACGCGCGGCTTATCCTCCGCAGCAGACAGCAGCCTCCGTTTGTTTAGCTGCAAAACCTGCACAGAGCCCGCTGTCTATGGGATATATTAGCGTCACAATTCCGAGTGCAAAAAGTCCCATTTTGAGAGCACACAAATGTGCATGCGTGCATGCGATCTGCGTTTTATGAATGAAATGTTCTTTTTGTTTAAAAAAAACGTATTTTGAGTGTAAAATGTGTTTGTGCGTGAGCGTAGCTGGTCTTGTTTGCTCTCACAACATACCTGCGCTCGCACAAAACACAGCGACAAACTGTCACAATTCCAGCAAATTTTTCAGCAAATTTTTGTACTATCTTCTTCACAATTTTTTATGAGCTTATGCTCAAAATTGGTTCTATTCTCACGCTATGAAGGAAGACGCATCTTTTGCTGCAGCATCACAGCCTCCGATTCACTCAGACGTGTCCAAAGTCGGCCCTAGGGGGCCGGAGCCCTGCACATGTTAGCTGCAACCCTGGCGAGTAGCATACTAATCTGGCTTCAGACAAGCCAAGAGGGCCCTAATTAGTGTGATCAGGTGTGTTATACGTTGGTTGAAGCTAATCTGTGCAGAGCAAATGCCCCTATTTTTATTTATTAAATTATTTGACAAAAATATATTAATGGAACAACTTATTTTTAGGTGTGGCATACAGAGATACTAAACTTTTCAGATTTGTTGACACATTTAACACTTTAAGAGAAATATTGTGAATTTTTCAGAGAAACATTGTGGAGTTTTTAAATGCTTAAATCTGTTACAGTGTGTTATAGGAATAAAATCATGGAGCGTAGCCTCTTGATCTAACGGAAATATTAGAATACATTCAGGAAAAAAAAAACTTAGATTTGGCACATTTTAATGCTGTGTATTTAAGTACCATCATTTTAATTCTCGATGTGTGCCGTACACGTAGTAGAATCGATTCTTGATTGAAGAAAAAATCTGGCAAATACGTTTAGTTGGTTTAAAACAATTTTATATTCCAAAGGATGTGTTGCTGTAGCGGGCCCTAAGAAGATGGGGCCCCAAGGCACCCATCTACCTTTGCCAAATGGTAAGTCTGCCCCTGAGTAAACGTGGTCATTTAAAATCACTGAAACCAATTTAAAAATGTATTCCAATCTGCCTGAGTCTACCTTATCCTATTGGAGGATAAACGTTGTTGGAAAAATTGCACAAAACAATCTAAATGTCGTTAAATACACCATTTAATTATTTACTCTCCTTGAAAACCTGATAGTTCATCTGTTTATGGTTGTAAACATAACAAGAGATGATATTTAAGAAATGTATAGCCTCCCCCTTGATAAAAAAAAAACCGCTGTATTAAAGAGTAAACATCGAGATGTACAAAATAAGAGTCCCCTAAAGGTTTGAAAGCACCTGAGGATAAAGGGGAGCCATCTATTTGAAGTGCGCTGTTCCTTTAAGAGCACAGGTTCATGAGCTAATGTGCTCTTTATTGATTTGGCTCATCAGAGTCTAGATTAGGCTTCGGTAAACAGCAGGAAGATGGGGCTAAACTGGGCCCAAACCTGCGAGGCCACGGTTGATGTTGAGCATAAACGAGCGACTGAATTCAACACTGAAGCTGAAACGCTTGCGAGGCGGTATTTGATGGCAGGACGCCAGCGCAGAGCGGACTCCCGGGGCTCAGAGAGACTCCCCCGGTCTGTCGCGGCACACACGCCACGCTAGCATCGGTTTAGAGGAATTAAACACGCTCTCTCACCTGGACCAGTATCACCTGCCGCTGAATCATGCCCTCCTCGTTTACGCGGCCATTTTCCGTCCCGTACTAACCCGCGCAACGGCCGCCCTTTGCTCACGTTAGCCCTGTTTGCTAAGCTAGCGCAGGAGATGCTACATCCTCTTTCCTGGGTACCAGGAGGCTGTAACCAATGGAGACGCTCGCTGGGAGTCAGCTCCGCTGCTTTTTTTCCTTCGGTGACAAGCGTGGTGACGTCATTCACCCCACCCGCGCACGTACAGCGCGGTCGGTTGGAACCCTCCGGACGTTGATTGGCCTTCCCCATTGAGAGCTCAACTGTGATTGGTTGGACGGAACACGAGGGCGGGGCGGATTTTTGTTTGGCTAGCTTATGATTGGATGAATCAGTCCGCGGGAAAATGATCACTTTTCCGACCGTTACAAAACACGGTAGCGTTTGGATTAGATTTCCCTGATAACGATGATTATAATAAATACATCAATAACAACGACACACATTATTTAATGTAGCGTCTACAACATTAATCTCCAAGTTGCCTACATAATAAAACCGCTAACAAACATAACAAGCATAAAAACAGCACAAATAAGATAAGAAAAGATGTTAAGCGTGTTAAAGCTCTTAGTAACTCTAAAATAATACAGACTAAAATAATACTCTAAAATTTCAACAGACGGCCAGAAATGTTTTTATGTCATTTTAACAAATTATAATGCAGTGCTTATTCATACTTTGATACTTGGAATTATCAGAGTTTTAGTATGCTACTTGAGTACGTGATTTCCAATTGAAGCCCAAAGCAACCAATTAAACCTTTTTAAGCATTTTTATTTTGCATTAGTTCATAAAGAGCCGTGATGGTAAGAGGAAAAAAAGTAAAATCTTTTGTATTCCCGGCTAAACACTCGTGCATTTCCTCTGAAAGGTTTTTGCATTCTCTGCAACTAATGCATTCCCTCCCAAAACATAAATGCGTAAACATATTTGTATTGTCTGCAACAACTGTGTTCTCTCTAAAACCATTTGTTTAGTGAGAGATTACAAATACTTTTGAGATCGCACTCAAAAATCTTTTTCAAGCTATTAAAGAAATAGTTTCCCAATTAAAAAAATAGTTTAAAATCTTTTTAAACTAATTTCTACATTGTAAGAAAAAAAAAAGCAGTGAATGTGCCTCATTTATTGTAATTTAACATCTCTGCTAGTCTGCTTTTTAAAAACAGTATTCCAGCACAATAAACTCTGAAAAAATTTAATAAACCTCACCAGGGCTTCAGCGAAGGTGCGCACAAGTGAAAATGCTCATGTTTCAAGTCCAAGTGATCAAAGCTCTCGACAACCAATAAAAACAGATCACTGTTTTCTTCAAACCTTTAATCAATTCTCTCATTTACATTTTCCTTAAAAGATGCTCTATTTCTATATCTAGAATCAGAGGTAAAAATATCTCAAAGAACACCACATACACATATTTGTCAGAATGAACTTAAAATCTCTCAAAACTATAGGTAATGTGCAAAAAAAGTAAGAATTCTGAGAAAAAAGTCAGAAATCTGAGATTAAAGTAAGATATCTGAGAAAAAAAGTCAGATTTCTAGAAAAGAAAAAAAAGACACATTTCTGAAAAAAAATTAGAACTTCCATTTAATTTTCTACACTGGCCCTAATCCTATTTTGTAGTTTCTCAAGCTTCAGAAATCATACGTAGTCCGTATTTGGGCTCCTGTAGGATGTATTTCTGCTGCTCTGTGTCGACAGCATGGCGTCGATCTTCAGACAGGGAATCCTCTTGGCCAGCAGCTTCAGAAAATGGCTTTGAAACTTCTTCCCCAGGAAGGTGTAGAAGACGGGACTGATGCAGCAGTACAAATAAGCGAAGTTCCGTGTGATGTAGAACGCGTAGTCCAGAGCTTCCGAGCAATCGTTGACATCCCCGAAGGATGTCTTGATAGCTTTCAGGAGGATGACCAAGTTGTACGGCGTCCAGCAAATGAAGAAGGTGGAGATGAGGATAAAGATGAGCTTCACCGCCCTGCACTTCTCGTTCATCCGCGTGGCCATGATCCGGAGGGTGATGCTGACATAGCAGAACAGGACGACGAGGAGAGGAACGAGGAAGAAGAGGAAGAACTGCTGATAGTAGCCGAAAAGCTCCCACTTCGTGAGGACGTCCTGACTGTAACCGGCCACCTCACAGAGAGAACCCTCGGGGGCGCTCGATCACGTCGTGAAGAGCGACATCTTTAACGCTCGCGAGGATACTCAGCACCCAAACCGCAGCGCTCGACGCCACAGCGTACGCTCTCCTCCGACTCCGCACCGCCGAGATAGCATGGACCACCGCGAGGTACCGGTCGAAGGTCATGAGGGTGAGGAAGAGGATGGAGCTGTTGAAGCCGATGGAGTAGCACCCTCCCACCAGCTTGCAGAGGCTTCTTCCGAAGATCCATTGCGATTTGTGGTAGACCGCCCAAAAGGGAAGGCTGCAGGCGAAGATGAGGTCCGAGATGACCAGGTTGAGGAGGAAAATGTTGGTGACGGTGCTGAGCTTCTCGTACTTGTAGATAACGCACAGCACCAGTCCGTTCCCAATCAAACTCAGTAAGAAATTGCTGTAGTAGAAGGTCGGGAGGAACGCAGCACCAAACTGTAGGACGTCGAGCTTCTTGCAGAGCACTACTTCTTGGGATACGACGCTTCTCTCATCGGGTTTGTAACTCGAGTCATTGAAGAAGCTCAATATGGAATTGTAGTCGTAATACTCCATTGGCTCCGGTGGTTACAATCTCCTGGGAGGAAATCGACAGGGTTGAAGTAAAGCTTTGAGGTTCTGAGGATCTCTTGAGTGTGTTACCGCCGGCAGCCTCGACTGAAGTGATGCAACCGAGCGCAGGCTGTCTGGAAAAACCCAACTCACACCCTGAATGAGAAACTCGAGAGAGCTCTCAGCGTCAGTGCTGTGCAAACCTCTTCAAGCCTTGAGTGAGATGAGAGTAGGAACAAACATCTGAATAACTCTCAAGCTGAGCTCTCTGGCATCAGCAAATTCTCGTAAATGCAACAAGAATGGAAGAGAACTTGTGAAACACAAATCGCCCCTGGAGTTCATTTTGGTGGCTCCTTAAAACCCTGGAAAATTATATATATATTTTTGGTGACGCTTTTAAATTTGATCAAAGTCATATTTTTAGGCGCATCTTGTGAGGTTTTGTGCAATGCGTGAAAGTGTATATATATATATATATATATATGCATTTGGAGCAATCAGTTTCCTGAATACTGTGCTTTTCTATTTTACATTTTACTTACGAACAAATAAAAATACTCTAAATCATTTACAAATGTTTATTAGAGCTATGGAAACACATGGTTAAATTCAGTGGAAAACAGACAGAAACCATGAACAGTAAACATCAAATAATAAATAGGCAGCTGCTGATGTTTGCATGAGGCTAGCACATAACGCAAGCCAAACTACTCCCCTAAACAGGGTCAGGATCAATCAAATTAAGGAGTTTGGAACCACACATCCTCGTACCTTTCAAGCTTCGGTCTAAAAACATGAGAACATTTCTGCCGTCCCACCAACCGAAGTGAGCGCCACATCATTTCGATTCTAAGGCTGCGTTCAGACTGCAGCTCAAATTATTTTGATCATATGCGACCTGAATCTGTACGGAGCTAGAGTTCTGACAAAACAATCTGAATATGAATTGTGTTGATTTGAATCAGGGGTCATCAGCAGGGAAGAGTAGATGATCACCGAACGGTTAATGAAGCATTTCAGGAGCCGCCATTCTTCTCTGAAACCATGAATCAACCATTTTACCATCATTAGCAATTCACTAGCATTTTACTAGCATGAATAAAAAATCACTAGCGTGCTCCTGTAGCTTCATGGACTGCTCAGTGATCCTCTCCAGATGACTCCAGACTTACCTTCTATTAGATCTGAATTTTATAACCTGAACTTTGGGGTTTAAATTTAAGAGAATTGAAGTTGATGTTCCAAAATTGTTTATCTTGAAAACGTGAAACTGTATTTTTACAAATTTCATTGGATATCTGAAAGTTTGAAAATAAATGTAGGAATAATTATGCCTGGGAAAGTTAAAATAAAGTTCAAATGTTTTAAATTTCAGAAATTCAGGTTAAGAAATTCAAATAAGAAAATTCTATTTGAATGGTATATAGTGTTCAGATTTATTAAATTACAATTGTCAATAATTCAAATCAACAAAATGTAAATTCGGATTGTTTTGACCGAACTCTAGCTCCATGTGTCTGATATTTTCTCAATTATGATCTTTCAAACCAGTCCAAATCTCTTTCACATGAGCTTCATCTTTGTGCGAGAGGATCCAGGTGAAATGCTTCCCAGCGATGGGTTGCGGCTGGAAGGGCATCCGCCGCATAAAACATATGCCAACATCTGCTGTGGTGACCCCGAAAGGGAAGAAAGCTAACAAGAAAGTGGATAAATGATATTTCAAATCACCAAAAACAAAGCACAGGTCGACCATTAGCATAACTTCCCTGTTGTAATAGCTCCTGCTGATTGGCCACAATTCTGTCTTTGTATTTGCTTTAACCAATTGGGATTGCAGTCTGAATGAAGTGCAAGTCTTTTAGCGAGTACCTGTTTTCGTGTCTGTTACTACAGTTCCAGGTGTGAGAGTGGAAGTGTCTATGCACGGCCACTTTTCAGAAACGTTTTCAGTTTTTCTGGTTTAAAAGACACTTTGTTTAGGCGTACGATGAATAAAAGCTATACTTGTAAATGTTACTCCACTTACATCTACCATTAAAACAGAACAGATATTAAAAGTGACATAAAACTAAGAAAAACACACGTTTTTGAGTTTAGAGGAGCTGCTTTTAAGTTGATTGTGTGGTTAGTCACAAAAGTTAAAAAAAAACGTAATTAAAAATAATCTTCATTGCCGTTTCTTAGAATCTTCTCAATGCATCTCGTGCACATCTTTTGATCATTAGAAAAGTACTTTCTTCCACACTGATTCTCTGAGAAAACAAAAGTAACAAAGTGCTTTGAAAACACACAGTGATGATTGGTTGATCTCCCCTCTCTGGGCGGGGCTTAGCGGTACGTTATTGCTCACAGATGCACATCTCACTTTTCTATCAAGAACACATTCAGGCTAACACAGCGATGCAGAGGACCACGTCAGAGAGAACCTCGAAGAATAGTCCATGTTAAAAGTTAGGTCCTTTCCTGAATGGATCGTCCCGGTAGCTGTACGCTTGATAGCACAAGCTCGGGTCACACCCCCCGGTGGATCCTGGGGGCCCACGTTTACCTGGGATGCCCGGAGAGCCAGGTTTCCCAGGGAGACCAGAGGCACCGGGATAGCCCTCTCCATCATCCCCACGAGGACCTTGTAGACCTGTGGATGAGAACCCAAATATAGAACTGGAAAGATTCAATTACATTTCAAATCAAGATGATTCATACCTGGAGGACCAGGTGGACCTGGCAACCCTGCTTCAGCCAATCCTTTAGCACCTTTCAAACCCATTGGCCCGACGTCACCTAAAGAAAAATCCTTTAAGTTAGAATCCTTAACTTTAGTACAACTGTATAATCCCAGCCGGTTCTCCTCGTGTTCTTGATCAGGGGTTTTCAATTAAATTTTATCTCCTATTTCATGTCCACATTTGGGAACCACCACAAGTCAACGGAAACGTCTCCCGCGACTAGCTGAATGCATTCAAACCTGGTGTTCTCTCAAATCGCTCGCGCAAAGACATCCTCTCTAACGAGAATGACGCGGATATAGCTCGGCGGGGGAGGAACGGATCATGGAGTGACATCGGACATTCTCCTCTCCTTCAAAAAAATTTACTTCCTGTGCCACATGGGATTGCTTAACTCGCATTCAACCGGCTAATGTGTTTTCGCGCCGCTAGATTTTGAGTTAAAGCATTTGGTTTGATCTGTAGCTCTAGGTCCGTATGAGAGAACATCTGGGTCCAGATACGTTAAAGCAGTTAGCGACCTCTGCTTTAAGAGAACATGAACTCCCCCAAAGAGAGTTCTCTCTGTGGGATGGATGCAGGTTCCCTCTTTGTCCTCCATTTCTTTAAATACTTCCTTCCCTCCATCTGAGTGCTGCACATCACAAGAGTCTAGTGATGGCAAACCTATCGAAGACTCTAAACTTTGAATAATGATAAATAAGGGCTTTGAGAGGGTCAAGATTGGTGTTGTGTTCAGGATCATCCTCACCTTTTGTCCCTTCAGGTCCTCTATTCCCTGGAGGTCCGGGGTAGCCTGGAGACCCTCCTCTGCCGGGATACCCCGGAGGTCCAGAGGCTCCGGTTTCACCTGGGGGTCCGGGATCCCCTGGAGGTCCGGGTTTGGTTTCACAGTGTTGACAGCTTCTCTGCTCCATCACCTGCAGGAGCTGATGCAGCTGGGCTGGAGGAGGAACATTTCAAAGACGGCTTCATAGCAACAAGCTTAATCTTTTGCAGCATGAGAGCTAACCTTTGCGTGCAAACTGTAGACACCAAAATCCTCATTAAAACCTTCAACTGAAACCTCCTGAAAGCTTTCAGAGGGGTAATAGTTTATGGTATAGTAGTTTGTGTTGTGTGTGAATTGTCGTGTTGTGGACTCTGGATGAGAATAAAGATGGTGCAACATCTATTAAAAGACTGCCAGTTTTAAATGCTGCCTCAGTACATGGGTTTCACAACCCCTCATCATTTCCTCTTCTTCTCAGGGAACTGAAAGTTGCACCAATCACCAATACAGACATCACGCAGCAGAAATGAAGATGTTTATGAAAGTTCTGAAAGAGATTCTGTAACCTATATTCAAAGATCGCTGAAGCACAACTGCTGAGAGATATCACAACTTATTTATAATGTTCCTTAAATGAAAAAGTGGCAGGTTTTTGGAGTTGTGATGCTTTGAACGCATCCTGTGTGTTTTGTTGATTGATTAGTGTGATTGATTTGTGTTTTTCTCACCATATAGACATGGTTAATGGAGGACGAAATGTGCCAGATTTAATTAAACAAATACGCCAGTTTTAACAAAAGAAATTAGTATTTAGTTAATCAATTACACATTCAATAACACATACCTTTATTTTCAATACATAATGACTTATTTAACTACACATTTGCTTTTTTTATTTTCACTATTGTAATTAATTACTGACACATTTATTTATTTGATTCCACTTTTAATTAATTAATCTCACATTTAATTAATTAATCAATTAATAACATATTTATTTAACTAATGGTGGCACATATTGTTCTTGTACATTCTGGATGTACGATCATGCTCTCGTAACACAAGTAATAGTTTCTACAGTTGGTAGAAGTGCAGGCAAAGTATGCTTTTCATTAATGAGAGTTCTACTTAATAAACTTTTATTTATTTTATTAATATTAAATGTAATTATCTATATTTTTGTAGAAAATGGAGATCAAAATATCTTACTCTGAAGCACAGAAGCACAGATCTTCATCAGCTGCTCCTCTGACGGCGTCTTGCCCTAAAACACACACCGTCACATTTAGGAGATGTCATTTTAATTTTAATTTGTATATTTTGCCTCCGTTAAGTCGGAACCTCAAGGACAAGCTACCTTGTGTTCGCTTCCCCTCTTCTCAATTCTTGCCGCATTTACAGCAATAACAGGTGAATGATAATCAGAGCTCAATACTTTTAAAATGAACCATTGATCTTACTCAAAAACCAGGAAGTGAATAAACTGCAGTTCCTCGAGTAGCCGCTAGAGGCAGACTCCAGAAGGGAGCAGGTTCTCATTCACTCCAATGTTAAACTGAGCAACTTCGGAGCTGATAAAAACATATTCCCATCCCTGGCTTGGTTAAGTTTGTTGATTCAGATCGCTAGTTTTGAGCTTCATGAACACTCAGAGGAGATGAATTATTTTTGAATGTGTTTGTTTATGACAGTGGTCCCCAACCTGAGGCCCCCAGAGTTCTCAAAGGGGGGCTGCGGGAGTGGATAAGTGTCAAGGTTGAAAAATAAGTTTTTTTTTATTATCAATTCTGAGAGCAAATAGTTTGTTAATTTGCAAAAAACAAAGTTAATTTGCACGCGTGTGAGCTGTGCTTTGTGAATGAAATGTTCTTCTCATGTATAACAACATATTTTAAGCAGGCAAAACATTTTTTTTTTGTGGATGTGGGAATATGGTCTTGTTTGCTCTCGCAACAATAACCCTCATACCCGCGCTCACCCGAAACAAACCACAGCTACAAGCTCTCGTGTGCTTTCTAGAACTGCGAAATTCAATTTTGGAATTTCTGTAAAAACTCGCGGTACACACAGTCTGAGCAGAGGTCAGATGTGTTCGGGATTAAAACTAAAAAAGTAAACGCACTGCTATTGTAATGTTTATATTCATGTTTATTATAACATTCAGCGTTACAAATAAGTGTATTTTCACGCACAGATGACAAAAAGCTAAAATTTTAATATAAAGCCTGTGTATTCACTTAATTCTAATGTATTTGATTAAATATAAACGTAAAAAAAAACATGATTCATTTATATTTACTATAAGGTTGGGAACCACTGGTTTAAGATACATTATGCTTTGAAGTTTGCATAAGGGTGTGGCTTCTTGAGTGGAAGTTGATTTTCTCTTTTGGTGTCGTTCGTTCTAGATCATTTTATCCGATGAACACACTCCGAGCCTTTATTACCTTCATCAGAAACCTGCGAGAGACGACGTGCAACACTCACAGTACAAGAACTCAAGAGTTGATTTAACTCTCCCAGAGTTGATTGAAAACATTCGTAAGAGTTTAAATTTTAACACTGTAATACAAAAAAGCAAAAATAACAACTGTTTTGACGCTAAAGGTCTACACACTGGCTCCATCTTCACATAACAAAGAGAGCTAGTGCTTCTCTAAATGCTTTGAATCAAACCTGGTGCAGAGCACCGCTTAACTTTGACTAAAAACACATCTTCTGTTTACTTGATAAGATAAAAGTGGAGGTGGTTCAGACTCACTGGTTTCCCGGGGTAACCTGGAAGTCCTGGTTGTCCTGGTAACCCATCCAGTCCAGAAAAGCCCTGAGATCCAGGAGCTCCCCGAGAACCCACGTCTCCTTTTTTCCCATCAGCCCCTCTGCCGCCAGGATCTCCTGCTAAACCTGGCTGAAGCGATCAGAAAGAGCATTTCTATTTCTGTATTTCCTGCCAGGATCAGGGGCCACACCAGTGCTTAGAAACCACACCAGTGCTCTGCGCCGCTGTTGATTCCGCGGTCAGTTTTTTTTCACCGTTTACAGTTATTGGTCTCCCTTAAACTAAAAATTCACAAAATGTTCAACATCTTTTGACAGAAATCATAGATAGTTCTACAGATAGAGTTTTTGTGGTTGAAAGTACTTGGTGAATTCCAGCTCACTTCAGCTTCTGGGTGCTTTTGAGATTTCTACATCCTCACATCCCACCTGGTATTCACGACCAAGAGAGGAGACGTAGATATGGATCTTCTACCAGAAAAGTTGCAAACCCACCTAAGCCCACTTGAACGAATCTGATTGGAAGGTTCTTAAATGTACTTGCTTATCTGTGTAGCTTAAATGCGACCAGAGCAAAGAGAAGCAGTGGCATTTTGCTCCCAACACGCTAGGAGAGGCCATGGCGGTGCCAAACAATATTTCAGTTGTCCTCCATGACAGCGCAGACAGGAACATGGTGAAGAAGAGTGACGTCTGCTTGTTGGCTTTCAATCTGCTGATTGGCTCATCAGATATAGCTGTAGATTTTTCTATAAAACCTGATTTAATTTGACTTCTAAAGCCTTAAAGGATTTTTTGTGAACCTCATGATCCTCATTATGAACCTCACATGTAATCCAACAACATTTTGAACACATTTGACACATTAACAATCATCCAGACGCTCTGGTTAATATCAGTAACACGAGTAATTCAAAGATTTGTACCTCTCCTTTGTGTCCCTTCAGGCCCGCTCCACCCTGCAAGAAATAGCAGAAGTTTATTTCACACTGATTAAGATCAATTCAAGAGATCTTGAACGAGTGGAGGCTGTATAATAACATAGCATGCAATATTCCTTCTGAAACTGTCTGAAACCAAGACTGAATTCCCGCTGCACAAGCTGTTTGTAGCGATCTATTAAAAGTTCTTCCAGAAACATAGTCACCTTGGAAATCTAAGGTTCTATCCGCGATCAGAGTGGTTTCAAGATATGGAGAAAAAAAGTAGAAAAAAAGTAACTATTGAGGAAAACACTGTAAATGCGCTCTAAATGCAGATTGTCAAGTTCCCAGAAAATGTCTAAATGATGAATTTTGGAGAAGCTCAAAAACTGTGAGAAACTTCTACTTTTGAGAAGTGATTTTCTGATTAGATTTAAAGATATTTTTTTCTTCCCAGGGGCGCGTTAGAAAATAATTGAGAAACACTGCTTTAGGGGATGCTTGAGGTTCATTCAATTGTACGGCTTCCTTATAACCATCTAAACAAAGGTTCTTCATGAATTATCCGCAGCATAAATAAAGCATGCGCTGTCAGAGAACATACATGTATTCCAGGAACTCCAGGCTCTCCGTGGCTTCCTTTCTCACCCTGAAATCACAGACGGATTATCAACTGATTCATAACCTTTATTACTCTACTTAATAAACTCTACTGAGATTAAAATCTCTTTTTCAAGGTCGGCCTGGCCAAGAGGTCTACACACACACCGCACGCATTCACATTTACATAATCTTTAAGACATTTAAAACTAAAATAAATAGTGCCAAAACCACAAATTCAGTCAAGGAAAAAACTGTCAAAATCCTGAGCCGTGCAGACCGGTTTTATGGACTCAAGTAGTTTCCACTATTAACACGCTCGGGAAACACTTAAAATAATATATCTAAAATCATAAATTAATTGTCAATTAATCTAAAAAGTTTGATTTCTGTCTTGTGCACCACGTTTAAGTAAAATCAACCAAAAGTTGATTGGTCGGTTGAGTGTTAAGCTTTTGTAATAAGGGTAACATCTTCTTCTTTTTCACTTCCTCTTTTCTCTTTGTTTTTAACAGCGAGAGATCTGCAGAGATAAACAGCGTATCTGACCTCACCTGGCTTCCTTTGGGACCAGATGCTCCTGAGTCACCCTGAAAGAAGAACACACAAGACGGCAATTTAGGCAACACAAACAATCATGCGCACCTTTTATTTTGGTAGCTCCACCAACCTCTTCATTTGTGACGCTGAAAATCACTAAGAAGTACGGATCAGTTAGAAGTTCTTCTTCCACATGTATATTTATTCTAAACTAATTTTAGGATGCTACAGAACCTGAAAAATCAGATTATTTTCTGTGTCATTTTATTGATAATCCGAACACCTGTGCTGCGTCTCAAACGGTGCACTATCCACACTTTCAAGGGTGTGAAATGAGAATTAGAGTGTCCCGAATCATAGTGTACATAAAAAGAGCAGGTCCCGGATGAGAACTTTCTCCAGTTAGATTCTGAAGAGCAGATCGATGAACGCTCAACCGGCTGATATTACCCACAATCCCCTGCGCTCGGGCGGAAGGAGTTTCCTCTGGGACCCAAACAAGCTCTCTCTCTCTGTGATACGACTCATTTTAAAACAAGAAGCTCAGAAATAAATAATATCAATATAGAGAGTGTTATATCTATTATTCAAATTTTTTAATGCAGGAACGTAGAAGAAGGAGTTAAGTTCTCGCACACGTCGAGCATAAAATCACGCGATCACAGCTCCTTCAGTCACGTGATGTTTTAGGTCGTCCCAGATCGATCTCTCTCTCTCTTGTCTCACACACTAAAAACTATCTACACTTTCTTCTGAAAATGAGGATCTACTTTAAGGGTGCAGTGTAAGTGTTCGGATTGGGACGCAGTGTGGATTCTGAATCGCGCTGACCTTGTGACCTTTGAACCCAGGGAGACCCCTGATGCCAGGAGGTCCTTGAAGGCCTTGCTCTCCGTCGGAACCCTGTGGATACAGACATTTGAATCACAAAAATGTGTGACGTGTTTAAGACATAGTTCTGCTTGTAATTAATTGCATACTTTTTTATTACATTTACATTTATGCTTTTGTCCAAAGCAACTTGCAGCAGGGGAGAGACAGCATGCAATTTGTTACACAGTCTAACTCCGAAAAACCATAAACCATAGCAGGAATAAAATAAAGGGAAAAGAGGAAAAAGGGAATTTTTTCTTATAGTAAGTATTAAAATTCAAAAACAAAACAAGCGCATCTCCTATACATACTAATACTCTAAATGACAGGTTCACATAGAACTCATTTATACTCATTAAAAAGGAATGTTACAAAGAACCATGTTTCATGGAGAAATACATAAAGATAAAACACGTTTTTGATCAATTTGTCTTAAATTCAAAATTAAAGTCCTTCCTTTTAGGGCTTTAACGCAGTTCCTGTCAGATTGTGAGTTAATTTACTGACATTTTTTTTAAGCTAACTTATACATGCATGCTCGATGACGTATACTACACACTTTTAGTAACTTCACTTAAGTTTTGTTAGTACTCACAAATATTTAATAATAGTACTTTACTTGATTTTACTGACATTGGTGAACGTAATCGCATTTCTCAAGTACAGTATACTATGTGATTTAACAGTGTAGAATAAAAATAAACATATCAGACGACGGACGAGGAGTGAATGCTTTAAATCAACTTAAATACAAGACCAGCAAATAAAGGATTTGTGGAGTGGAAACAAAAACACAACTAATAAATACCAGAACAACACGACCAAAACAACCCGTTTAACTGAGCTAATGCTCTCAGGCTCACCGTAAATCTCATCGTTCATTTCTAGGGTTTATGTTTATTGTTTAGACGTGATATCTGTCCGCGCTGAACCTGTGGAACTTAGATTAGGAGCTTCTGAGTTTAATACAGCATCCAGAACTCGGTGAGGTTGTGCTGCTGATGAGGCGCTAATCTCATATTTATAGAGCCGTGTGTGTGTGTGTGTGTGTGTGTGTGTGTGTGTGTGTAAAGGCCCCTGAAGCTCACTCACTTTAGCGCCAGGGGCCCCAGGGAGCCCATCCTGTCCACGAGAGCCGGAGTTCCCCTGCAGACAGAGAAAGGAGCAGAGAAAGGCTTCGGCAGATGTTTTCAGACGGAGGGGAACGAGAAGGCTCTGAAGGACTGAAGGGTTCCGACGATGAACGAGTTCCATCGTGACAAACAGATTTTAGTTTTGAATAATTGTTTTAATAATCTGACTTTTCTGTCGTTTTTACCCAAAAATGAGAAGATTTCCAAGTTTGAGTTACTCCAAAATCAAACTTCTATTTAGAATTGAATTTAGAGTCATAAACAGAAGCTAAAAGAATTGAATAAATAAAAGAATAATAATAAATAATCTATAAATGATTTAACATTTAACTAAAGTTAATTTATGTTAGAAGTGAAGTGCATGGAGTGAATAGAAATAAAGACTGCGTGCGGAAATTAATAGAATGGAATTGGAGTGAACACAATAGAGTCCAAGCAAATTAAAGCAAATCAATCAAAGATCAAATAAAAACACACAGGAAAAACTTATATTTGCTTATATTACATTTCCTTAAATTTGCTTAAAATAAATGTGCTTAAATGAGGTTTTCTTCAATTAAATTAATATTTCAATTAAATTGTAATTAAAATATTTAAAATTAAATGTAAAGACTAATATCGAGTTAAATTTGTATTTTCAAATAAAATAAATATAATTAAAGGGATTGCATTTGAAATAAAATGGTAAAAAAGGATACAAAAAATATACTAATGATATTAGATGGTTGAAAAAAAGTGCAATTAAAAACATTTAGAATTTTTTTCAATTTTTATTCAAATTCAACATAGCAAGATGTACATTATACCTCAATGTGAATTGTTTAGTTTCTTTTTTTTTAACTTTATTTAGATAGTCCGAAAGAGAAGAGGGCTGTGGGATTATTATCTGAAGCAGAAATAAATCTCCATCAAGGATGCAATAAATATTTTATTGTAAATTACATCTTCGTATCATCATTAGACAGTTACAAAATATAAGGAATATAAAAAAGGAATGTAAAATGCTAAAGAGTATTCATGAGTTTGGTTAAATCGACTTACCTTTGGACCAGTAAGACCTTCAACACCAGGTGCACCGGCTGGTCCTGGGGGTCCCTGAAACAGAACACATTTTTGGTACTTGCATGATGATCTCAGTAATCACATCCGCGAACACAATATCGGTTAAATATAATCTCAATTCAATTTATTTTCAAACATCATTCAGCCCTAATCTAAAGCCAGATCTCTTCAGGGAATGTGTTTGAAGATAAAGAACTAATTTTATATATGTTTTGTGTGCTTGACGAGGAAATTCTACCTGCGGTCCGCTCGGCCCCGTGAAGCCAGCGGGCCCCGGAGAACCTCGCTCCCCCTGTGAAACAGAGGATGAGTTTTTATTATACTCGTTTATTTGAGCAAAAATGCATGTCTTTAATTCTAAACAATCTTTAATTGTACAGTCATTCAGGTTCCTGGTTGCCAAAACACAAAGTAATAATGTACCTAAAATAAAAAGGTTATTAAATTAGATTTAAATGAAAGATTAGTTTCAAATTAAATTACAATACACAAATAGTTTCAGATTAAACGTATTCCAAAAATTTTATAATAAATGAAAACATTGATTTAAAAAAAAGTTTTTTAATTCTAAATAAATGAAAACATTGACTTCAAAATAAATTTAAAAAAATATTCAAAATAAATTAAAACATTGATTTCAAAATAAATTAAAAGATTAATTTCACATTACATTAATTCACATTAATTTCATTTTATTCATATAAAATAAGTTAAAATCAAAATATTACATTTTAAATAAATACCATTTAAAACCATTTAAAATAAAATAACCAAGTCAAGTCAAATAAAATCAAAAGAAAACTAAAACTGGTTAAAAAAAAAACTGTTAGTCTTTAATTAGAAATAATCTTTAATTGTGCCAGTCATTCAGATTCCTGGGTTCCAAAAAGAAAGTAATAATATAAACAAAATGAAAGATTTTTTTGTATCTAATATTCCATAAAACACGATTGCCTAAACTCTGAATCTGATGCAGCTTTACTGCCACTTGCCACAGTTTTTTTATTATATAGATTTAGAGTCAGAATCAGAATCAGACTCAGAAAGATCTCTTTGATTCTGATTCAGAGGTTTTTAGGTTCAGGGGAGTACTGCCCCAGCTAACAGAGAACGTTCTCGTAACATTCGCTAACGTTTTTTAAAGGTTGTCTGAATGCTAGCTCATAGCCTCCTAATAGCGTTCTAATAACGCTAACTTAAATTAATAAAAAACATTATTTAAACAACATGCTCAGAACATTCCTAGAACTATAAATGCACCATGGGCCTCAATACCTAATTTTCTAAATAACTCGTTCTCATTAAAAGACCCCCGATACCGGGGACCGATACCACGTCTGAGAAATGTCTGTTTGAGCGGCGCGTAAGGGGTTAATCACAGGTGCCCGGTGTGAGTGTGAGTGTGCCTGTATTATCCTGTGTTTCAATTATGTGACTGATTTACTTGGTTCTTGAGTGAGACTAGATTATCCTGTGATTTATTTCTGTGACTGATTTACTTGGTTCGTTATGCAAAAATGCCACATTCCACCTTCTCCTGGATATCTCACGCACACCATATGCTCTGGGCAGGTGGTTTAAACTCTAACTATGCTTGTGTGACCAGTTACCTCTCCCTTAGGAGGGTATATAAGAAGACTGCACTTGTGTGTTTCCAGAAGTCTTTGTTTGAATATACTCAAACAGCTTCTCCGAAGGCTACGGGGATCCGCTGGTGATGTTGCTCAAATAAAAGAAATCCTACAGCGAGGAGCTAATGGGAACTTTTAGGAGCTATTTGTTCCATAATTAGGTTTATTTTCAAAAAGCATTGCATACTTTTACATGCTCTTCAGTTCACTTCTGTGGCAAGTTACAGATTTTTCTTGCACGTGTACTGCGATAATGGTACTGGAGCGCCCCCTGCTGTGTGCACACAGGTATGATTGGCATTACAGCTCATTCCGATGCATTATTTGCACAAACAAAATTAAAATATGTGGAGATTACACTTAACGCTATTCGTTTGAGTTCTTACTTGAGGTCCAGCAGGTCCCATCTCTCCAGGAAGACCCCGAATGCCCTGAACACAAGCAAATTTTACATTTTGCAGCTCACTACTGCATTACTTCATCCTAACACACAGATGCTCGTCACATTCTGAAGAGCGCTGGGTGTTGCCAGGCCTGAATCAATGCCAAGCCACACTGCTTCTCCTGCAGCGTGTGTCATTAGAGCGCTTCACATCATCAGCGCTCTGAGTGAGTGAGAGATGAGAGAGGCATCAGCACACCTCAGAGATGCTGTTTCCTGCAGAAAGAGATCTCAGGAACCTCGGAATGTTTGCTGGTTTCTCTTCTAATGAGCCACCCTCCAACACGAAGCTCAAACCATTTGGGAAGCGCAGACGTGTGGCTAGAGAAACAGCCAAGTCGTTTAAACCATTTTAAATTAAAAAAAATAAGTTAAATAACAGGTTAAATAAGCAAGTCAACCCAAATCAAATTGAATTGAAAGGAAACAAAAACTGATAAAACGGTTTAAAAAAATGTTGGTCTTTAATTGCAGATAACCTTTGTGCAAATTTGTTTCAAAATGCTCGTATGCTAAAAAAGAAAAGGCTCTTTTTGCTTTGATTTTACAGGTTTGGACAATTTGAATGAAAACTCAAAAGGTTGAGCCCTAAAGAGTCAAACAGTGAGATTTATTGTGTTTATTCATTATTACCAAAAGCTATTGAGCTGTAAAATGTAGTATACGTGAAATGTGAGTATATTCTGTGGTGATGAACAGGAGTCGGTGATGAACACAGAAAACAGTAGATTTTATGTTTACACAGACAGACACACACACGCGCGCACACAGACAGACAGACACACAGACAGACACACACACAGACAGACAGACACACACACACACAGACAGACAGACAGACACACACACACAGACAACACACACACACACACACAGACACACAGACAGACACACAGACACACACACACACAGACAGACAGACACACACACACACAGACAGACAGACACACAGACAGACACACACACAGACAGACAGACACACACACACACAGACAGACAGACACACACACACACAGACAGACAGACACACACACACACACACAGACAGACAGACACACACACACACACACACAGACAGACAGACAGACAGACACACACACAGACAGACACACACACACACACAGACAGACAGACACACAGACAGACACACACACAGACAGACAGACACACGCACACACAGACAGACAGACACACACACAGACACACACAGACAGACAGACACACACACACACAGACACAGACACACACACACACAGACAGACAGACACACACACACACACACAGACAGACAGACACACACACACACACAGACAGACAGACAGACAGACAGACACACACACAGACAGACAGACAGACACACGCACACACAGACAGACACACACACACACACACAACAGACAGACACACAACACCACACACAGACAGACAGACAGACAGACACACACACACACAGACAGACAGACACACGCACACACAGACAGACAGACACACACAGACAGACAGATAGACAGACAAAAGCTAAAACTCACAGGAATTCCTGGTTCTCCATCCGATCCTTCAACAACGTCTTCTCCTTTTTCTCCCTGAATAAAATAAAGCGGATTCAATTCTGTTACTCAACCGTCACATAAAAAAAAACAATTTGCGTTGTTTATTTTGACAGTGACTCGTGTTAATCCAAAAAAAACTGAATATTCTGCAGATTAAGTATTCATAATATTATCTATTAGACATATGTTGCAAATTCTATAAACCTATAGTTAAATAATTTGAAATGAGAATCTTCAGGAGTAAGTGTCAGTAAGTTTAGATATCGTTGCTTAAATACGAGTAGCATCGTATATTTCATAACCCTAGGATTAAACGTTTCCAGTTCCTGTTCAGCTTTTACACACTAACTAAATTAAGCAGTAAAAATCTGCACCAAAACATCTGAAAATGTGATGCAGCCTGTCATTAGAATCTGAGCGTGTCACACCCAGCAGAGACGAGAGCGTATCAGAAGATCTGGCCCTAAATTACAAGCCGTACAGATGTACAGATGTGGGACTGCTGCTGAGAGGTGTGCTCCTCTCCTGCGGCTGCGCTCACAAATAACTCGCTTCTGGCTCCACGAGCCGCGGTCTGAGCGTCTGAGGAAACACCTGATGCTAAACCTGCTCTGAGAGGCACGAGGAGACGCTGGAGGACCACGACTCCACCACAGAAACACCCTGAGAGCAGCTCGATCCGATGTTAAATCTGTCCTTATTTAACAAAAATGATCTTCCCCTTCTCCACTCCTCTCCTCTTCTTCTTTTCTCCACTCTTTCCTCTTCTCTTATCTTCTCCTCTCCTCTCTTCTCTTTCTCTCTCCCATCTTCTACTCTTCTCTCCTTTTCCATCCTCTCCCCTCCCATCTTCTCTCTTCTCTTTATATTTCCCATCTTCTCATCTCCCATCTCCTCTCTTTTCTCATCTCTTCTCTTCTCAGCTCTTCTCTTCTCTTTCTGGTCTCTTCTCTTTCTCTCTCCCATCTTCTACTCTTCTCCTTTTCCATTTTTTCCTCTTTTCTTTTCTCATCTCTTCTCTCGTCTCTTCTCATTCTCTCTCCCATCTTCTACCCTTCTCTCCTTTTCCATCCTCTCCTCTCCCATCTTCTCTCTTCTCTTTATATTTCCCATCTTCTCATCTCCCGTCTCCTCTCTTTTCTCATCTCTTCTCTTCTCAGCTCTTCTCTTCTCTTCTGGTCTCTTCTCTTTCTCTCTCCCATCTTCTACTCTTCTCCTTTTCCATTTTTTTCCTCTTTTCTTTTCTCATCTCTTCTCTCGTCTCTTCTCATTCTCTCTCCCATCTTCTACCCTTCTCTCCTTTTCCATCCTCTCCTCTCCCATCTTCTCTCTTCTCTTTATATTTCCCATCTTCTCATCTCCCATCTCCTCTCTTTCCATCTCCTCTCTACTTCTCCTCTCCTCTCTTATTCAGTTTTTTTTCCTTTCTTTCACTTCACCTCATCATCTTCTATTCCCTTTCCGTCTGTCTCTTCTCATCTCGTTCTCTTTCTCTCCTTCTCTTCTCTTCTCCTCTCTTTAACTTTCCCTCCTTCTGTTCTCATCTCTTTCCTCTTCCCTTTCCAGTCTTTCCTTTTCTCTTTTTCTCCTCTCCTCTCTTTCCTTTCTTCTCATCACCTATAATTCCCCTTCTCATCTCCTCTTCTTCTTTTCTCCACTCTTTCCTATTCTCTTCTTCTCTCCTCTCTTTCTTCTTCTCTACTCTTTTCCACTTCCCTCCTTCTCCCTTCACTTCTCTTCTCCACTCTTTCCTCTTCTCTTTTCTCCTCTCTCTCTTCTCTTCTCTCCTCTTCACTCTCTTCCCATCTCCTCTCTTTGCTTTTCCCTCTTCTTCTCTTCACATGGAGAACCTTTTGCTGTTGTTGCTCCTAAACTCTGGAGTGATCTGCTACTCTGTGTCAGACAGATCCTCTCACTTTTAAAACCCGAACTTAAATCTTATTTCATTAGTTTTATTGTTTAGTTTTAGACCTTAATTTTACTTGATTATTCAGTGCATGATACCATGTATTGTTTAATTTAATCTACTCCTTCATTAATGATTTATACCAGTTTTTATTGTATACATTTTCTTTTTGGCCGGAATCCATCAGACTCTACTAACCTTCTGAAAGAATCAAACCTCAAACCTCCACGCTAACAGCTCTTTCCTGTACCTGTATCAACTCAGCACTTAATGTTGAAAATGTTTTGCTAATTGTTTTACGTTCAAACCAGCCATAGATCATAATCGGAATATTGCATACCTCAGAAACATGCACACACAGAGTCCTGACATTCCCGCAGACCTCCCACAAAGCATTCTCTGAACACATGACAAACAATAATTGTAGCTTCTACCATCGCTCTGCAATTATCTCCTGCAGAAGGCCAATTAAGAGCAGTTTACGAGAGACTTTAATCCCTTTTAACCTTTCTGGAGCATGCACTGAACATTAGATGCAGGTGAAATGGATAGAACCACTCGAATAAACGGGTAATAATTCAGCATGTGTCTCTCTGGGGTTCGAGCGCTTGGGTTTAGATCAAGCGTCCATGTGCATCGAGGTCTGCGTGTCTTGATTAAAGGCTGCTTCCAGTGCTGCGGGAGCCCACTCTTACTGAGGACTCTTCACAGGCCACATCAAGCTGAGCGTTGGTTAACTAATCATCCCTCTGAGGTCTCGAGGAAACCTGTTACCACCAGATTCTGTCCCAGATCCAAAGCTGGAAGCAGAGGCTCCACTGGGATCACCAGCAGACATAACGAGGCTCATTCTTTCCAATTTAGTTCATTTTATATGAGTAGATTTTGGGAGCAGGAAGAAGAATTTAGTTATTCTCAGAACTGATAGAAGAGTGACACAAGAACTGTGTGATGGGATGCATTTGGAAGTTTCTGTTTTGAATTATTGGAATCTTCTTTTAGTCTCAAAAGTACATTTTTCATTCATGCATTCATTCATTCATTCATCTTCATGTCGGCTTTCTTCCCTTTCGGGCTCGCCACAGCGGAACTCTTCTGGCATATTCCAGCTGCAACCCATCGCTGGGAAACATCCACACACACTCGTTCTCACTCAAACACTATGGACAATCGTTCTTACCCAATTCTCTTATTCCGCATGTCTCTGGACTCGTGGAGGAAACCGGAGCACCCGGAGTAAACCCACGCGATCACGAGGAGAACATGAGAACTCCACACAGAGATACCAACTGATCCAGCCGAGGCTCGAACCAGAGACCTTCTTGCTGTGAGACGACCGTGCTACCCACTGCGCCACCGTGACGCCGAGTACATTTTTCATCTTTCCAATATTACTATTATTATCAATGTACAAAGTGATGTAAAAAAAAAACTTGAGGCGTATAACTTTGTATTTAATCTACTTTGCAAAAAATCTAAGTAATTAAAGTTTGTTATTTTTTTATCTAAAGGTATAATTCAGTTGATTAATTAGTTTGAGTAGGCTCAATTTTTGTTGAAGAGTTGTTGACAGAATGAATATTTTCTAACGGAGTTCAAG